>JANEHU010002808.1:0-29431 GCA_027563435.1 Nasonovia ribisnigri | reverse complement strand
CGATTACATACTTCCATTTTATATTTTTAATATATTATGATCAATATACTTATTTAACTTTCAGTGACAATAACTCTATAATATAATTATAACAATATATCATATTATATATGTTGTTATATATATTAGGACTTATAAATTCAAATTTACAACTTTTGAAGTCCTACAATATCTACCTATATATATATATATAGAAATAACTACCAACCAATATAAATAATATATTTGCATAAAAAATATAATAATTTTTTATTATACTTATTATAATTTTTAAGTCAATACTATGTATTATAATCATAGTTTAGGGTATTATATAATTATTTTATGTTTATTTCAGTGGCAGTGAGAAACGTTACCTTATTTCAGAATGCTACCGACAATGAAAGTATTGGTACTTTCGAGGTCAACTAGTACGTGTTTTTTGAGCAAATCCTCACTCTACGCGTGAGATTAATTTATTTATGATTATAATACTTATCAAAAATAGTCTCGAAACTGCAAAGACTGATGTTATTATGTATTTATACGAATATATTAACACAAATATATTTTTTCAGTTAAATATAAATAATTGTTGTGTATATATAAAATATATATTATGTAGGACGTAGGTACATAATTGATGTATCTATTAATTATTTTTAAAACTATTTTGAAGTATACCTTATGGTATTTCTTCTAAAGTTGCTTATCGTCTATCGAATGACAATTGTTTAAGAGAACGCCACACACGCGTGTTGTCTCGTCTTATAAATGTACACTATGGCAAAAAACTGTTTCGCGCGGAAAAGATTCGAGAATGTAATAACTTAGTCATAACTAACTATAGGTACAGTCATAACTAAGGAACAACATTTTCACCATATAAAAAGGAGAACTGTAGTTGTGCAATATCGTTTTTATTTTTTTCTATATTGGAACTACATAAAAGTTATTCTAGTTTGAAAAGCACACACAATAATGGATTTTGAAACAATAAAAACTTATTTCCTACATAGCTACTAATTAGTAATTACCTACATTAAAAATGTAAGTAATAGTTTTATATAATATTATGTTCATGTTATGTACATTCAGTCAGGACACCTTTTCCTGCCTTTGAAATATATTCATAAATAATATAATAATTACATGCAAAAATATAATATACACTATTTAACTATTACAATAATTGAAAATAGTTAATGCCCTTAAGAGAACGGCGCACCCGCATGTGTTGTCTCCGTCTAACACACGTACGACATACCAAATTTCCGTTCGCTAGTTTCAATAGGGTGCTGTTAGTTTTGATATTGGAGTGAATTGACCTATTATCAAACTTTGAAGTAATAACATTATCTGTGTTCTCTCGTTGGTCTTTTACGATATTTCAATTTTTAAGTGAGATATGGGTATGTAAAGTATTAATATTTTAAAATGCTCATAACTCACGTAAAAATTAAAATATCGTAAAAAACCAACGAGAGAACACATAAAATGTTGTTACCTAAAAGTTTGATAATAGGTCAATTCACTCTAATATAAAAACTGACAATTCTCTATTGAAACTAGCGAACGAAAATTTGCTATGTCGTACGTGTGCAAGACGGAAACAACACATGCGGGTGTGACGTGCTCTTAAAGGGATTAAATACCGTGATGCTCTGTCGTTGTCCAACACGTGAGGGACATACGATTTTGGACGTTTTCTTTGCCAAACATACCAATTGATCTAATGAAGCGATGAGAATTCTGAAAACAGATTTAAATCTATCGCCAAGTCTACTTGAAATCGACTTTTCCACATTTCTGTTATTATTCCTTGAAGTGCCTAAAAAAATTATATTAAAAAAGAGTAACAAAAAATATTCATTTTTCATTTTTTGGAGAAGTTGAAATCAAAAATGTGGAAAAGTCGAATTGAAGTAGACTTGACGACCAATTAAAATCTGTTCTTAGAATTATTATCGCTTCATTAGATCAATTGGTATGTTTGGCAAAGCACACGTCTAAAATCCTCTGTCGCGAGCGTGTTAGACAAAGACAGAAAATAACGGTATCGAATACCGCAATATACGTAATACCCGCATGCGTTGTCAACGCACAGCGAACAAATTTATCTGTGTCTTTTTTATTATTTGGATAACATAAATAAAACTAAATAAGTTATTAATTTGAGAACGTTAAGATTTTTTTTGTTTTTTTCATTTAATTATTAAAAATTATTGATAAACGCTATAAAAAAAAAAAAAAAATTAAAACGCTACGACACAGATAAAGTTGTTCCTTATGCGTTCTGAAACTTTGGTAATTCTACTATAAATATCGAGGGAGTGGTTCAATCCCGGGCAAAACAGTTTTTTGCTGTGTTGTACATATTTTGTAAGACTGAGACAACGCATGCGGATATCACGTCCTCTTAAGGGCATTAACTATTTTTGCAAATACATTCTTAGTACTCCGGTATAAATTATTATTCAAGTTATACACATGCATATTACTATAAAATAAAAGTTTATACTAGGTAGGTATAAGACGTTTAACAAAACAATGGTTGATTACAAATCTTTTGTTTATTGTAGTAAATTAAATAAAACAATAAAAATAATTAATATATAAGTATTATAGATATAATTTATAACATATCAAAATACATAATAATAATTATAAATATATAAAAACTAATTAAATGCGCTATGCACACGAAAATTTAAATGAGTATTAAAACATTGGCTGTAAAATATACTAGTAAAAAAATACTAAAAGTAGTAAACTAGTATTTATAGAATCAATGATTATACATAAATATAATATTTTGTACAACCTAATTGATAATTCTCGAAAATCTCTAAACTAAATATTATATTATCTATCATAATTCTTTGGTTATAAGCACGCATATTAGATTAAATTATACATATGCTTAATATTGTAATGTTTATATTTTGTATTAAAAATCAAATGTATATACTATGTTTTTTTTTTAAATATAATTAATACAGATATTGATGATGACTCAGATATTACTGATATTGATTATATAAGAAATATTTGAGGATCAACATGATTATGGCTCGAGCAGTATTTATATTTCATCGCATAATTATTCTGAACCACACTGAAAGTTGTCTTCTTTTTCTCATAGTAATACGTATTATTTTTATATATTAATATGCGATACAGCTATTTGTAACTAATGTTTAGTGCACCAATCATAGAGGATATTCAACTCGGATTGAAGCAAGTCAGCATCCAGTGGTGAATGAACTTCACGAAAAGTTTTAAAATCATCTGTGCAAACATTAACTATTAGAGACATTTTAAAAATAAATATCATTAATAAATTATGGTATACCTGGACTTAATAATATGAAATTATTTTTTTTGAATTGTGGATGATATATTTATATCATATTATATTATTGTTTATATTACCATTTTCTACAGATGATGAAATTTTAAAAATATTTTGTATTATTTTGAACTGTTTACGGACATATTCAGTTTTCTATTAGATTTTTAGATTCTGAGCGGAGCGATGAATGTATTGATTTTACAATGATGTGTGCTTTTTTTAAATTTTTTTTTATTTTTGTGTCTGTCATCACCTTTTAGGACAGTAAAAATGCTTCGATTTTCTTCAATAGTACCTTTTCTGATAGGAAAGTGAATCTAGTGGGGGGGTCAAAAGTTAAAATTTTTCAGTAGTTTTCATGAACGCCGTGAAAAACAAATGAAAAATTAAGGAAAAAACGGGAATTTTTACGGAAAACCAATTTTCGACAAAATCGATTTTGTTTTTGGTATAACTCTTAAAGAAATGACCGTAGATACATGGAATTTTTACCGAATGTTTATGCGTATTTTCTACACACCAGCAGCATTTTCAAAATATTTTTATTCAATTTTTTTTTATAGGTAATCAAAGTTCAAATTTTGACAAAATACGTAAAAATGACGAAAACGTGCAATTTATTTTGAGTTAGAAATTCATAAAAATTTTTCTTTTTATATCTAAGGTTTGAAAATGTGATATAAGAATCCTTATAAGTTTGCCTAATTTTATCAATAAAAAAAAATTTATAAGCAAGTCATAATAAATGTTTATGAGCATTTCAAGTTTAAATTTTTACAAGATTAGATATTCACTCGATTTCTCATGTAGCGATTATCTTATTTTGTTGCAATTCAAAAACGTATAACTTTAGATGCATGAAAATTTCACTGAATGTTTATATAAGCATTTTCTATACACCATCTAATTTTGAATATATTTTGAATCATTTTGAGCTGTTTACGGACATTTTCAGTTTTCAATTTTTTAGTTTTTTTTTCAATAAATATCAATAAAGTTTTATCTGTTGGGCCAAAAAGTGTAAAAATTTAATACAAGGCTCCTGATATATTAATACAATATCAGTTGAAAAATAATAAAAATACATAGGCACAATTTTTTTTTATAAAGCATTTAAAGTTCGAATTTTGACAAAATTCATCAAAATCTCCAAAATGTTCAATCATTGTAATTAAACAGTTATAAAATGGTCAGTTTTTATAACTAAGGATTGAAAATTTAAAATAAAGATTCTAATAAATAGTACATACTGTAATCAAAAAATCTAAAAAATATATAAACACAGTTATTTTTTATAGACATTTTAAATTCCAATTTAGACGAAATTACATATTAAAATCAATTTTAACGAGTACAAGTATATACTAAAATATTTTTCTAGCATCACTGATAATTTTATGTTAATAATTTCAAATAATATGAATAATATTAATTCAACTTAGCAGTTACCGTAAAATAACAATATCAATATAATTTCAAATAATCCTAGACTATTATCCTAGACTGACATACCGTCTCCGCTCAGAATCGTTTTTCGTATACAATGATATTATATCATTGAATTCAAATTTATTACCATCCATTATTCAGTGATCTACTTGTAATTTACTGTACAGCAGAGCGACATCCACTTGACCTCCTTTTTTTTCTATGAATGTCAATACAATTTTATTTGTTGGGTAAAAAAGCTTGAAAATTTAATACAAGGGTCCTAATATTTTGTTACAATGACTCTTGAAAAATAATAAAAATCTATAATCACCATTTTTTTTTATAAGCATTTAAAGTTCAATTATTAGCAAAATACGTAAAAATCATGAAAATGTGTAAATTATTTTCAGTTAGAAATTTAAAACAATTTTTCCTTTTAAATTTAAGGTTTGAAAATTTAATTCAAGATTCTTCATAAGTTTTCCTACCTTTTTCAAAAAAAAAAATGTCTACCTGAAAGTCAAATTAAATTTTTATGAGCAATTGAAGTTCAAATTGTTATAAACATTCGAAATTCACTCGATTTCTCATGTAGCGATTTTCTTATTTTGCTGTACCTAATTCAAAAACGAATAACTGAAGATACTTGAAATTTATATCATATGTTTATTTTATCAATTCCTATACTTGATAAAATTTTCAAAATATTTTGTTTCGTTTTAAGCTATTTATAGACGTATTCTTTTTACAGTTTTATTAGTTTTTTTTTCTATAAAAAAATTATTTTTATTAAAATTGTATTCGTCTGGTCAAAAAGCTTGAAAATTTAATACAAGGCTCTTAATATATTATAATAGCAGTTGAAAAATATTAAAAATACATACGAACAATTTACACTAAAAAATCTCAAAAATATAAACACACAATTCTTTTTTATAGCTATTTTATGATCAAATTTGGACAAAATTAAATATTAAATAACTAAGAATAACGATTTCAGTTATTTCGTTGTAATTTTATAATATTAATTCAACTTACCGGCTACCGTATTAATAATATGAAATAACAATATAAAATTAAAATATCCTCACTGGCTAAGCATCTCAGCTCAGAATCTTTTTTCGTATATAATGATATTATTATTATATATTTATATCAATGAATTCAAATTTAATACTATCCATTATACAGTGACCCACTCGTAAACTATACTGTACAGCAGAGTGACATCCACTTACCCACCCTTTTGTCATAATGAGTATTTGATTTAATTTTATTCGAAGAATCAAACAAAATTTATAGGTGTTAAGGAACAACATTTTTTTAAATCTGATTTGAATTCGCGAATATATCTACTTGACATCAACCAGGCCACATTTTAAGATGTTTAATTTAATTTTTATATAATCAACATTTCAAAAGTCGTAAATTTTAAATATTCAAACTAAATGTATAGGAGTCTAACATAATTTAAAAAATTTGGCCTGATCGATCTCAATTAGACATAATATTAACGAATTCAAATCAGTTTTTCAGAAGTCTTTTCGCGTTATCATGTCCATCGGTTTGATTGGTACATTTTGGATGAAATAATTGTCTGTTTGCAATCCCCTTAATAGGTATAGACGTTGTCTCGTTGCCTCCTATGATGATCGCATCTGGTCTAGGAAGGTACCTAGGAATCGTAAAGTAAATAAGCCCGCAAAATCTCAAGAAAATGGCGTTAAAATGCGGCTATTACAAAGTTAGGTACTGCATGCTATAGTTTTACCTCCAACCTATCTCTACAGGTATAATACTACGTAGTAGTGATGGTGTGTAGTGCACTAGTAACAACCTATCTACAATCTACACATGCATGATAATATACTTACATTTATATATTCCTCTAGATTTCCTCTCAAAACTCATTACAATAGATTATTTTAGCCTATACCTATAAGTATTTACTATTTACTAACTAGGTAATCAATAAATTATTTATTATTAAGAGGACGTCGTAACCACATATTGTGTTGTGTCAGCCTTATTAATGCATAATATATCATTAAATATGTCCAATATTGGAAATATTTTACGTACTTATAACCAGTGTGTATAAAGATATTATTTTAATTTTTAGATAAAGATAAAAAATAAACATTTACTATCCAAATAAAAATAAAGATAATTTTTTTTTTACAGGATAACTAATTTATCCCAAAACTTAAGTGAATGAAGTATATTAGATAATATTATGTACACATCTAAATTTCATAATAGTTGTAATTTATGTAAATTTATAAGTTGATTAAATGTTTTTTTTTTAAAATTAGGTAAAAGGCAATTTTAAAAACACCATAAAATTTGTTGTAAAAAACATAACTTAAAAATTTTTTAGACCCGAAATGTCTTTATACCTACATATATTAAGTTTCTCAATAACTCATTATTGTGTTACCTATTGAACACAATTAAAATAAATTAAATTAAATATACAAATCAAATGTATGGATACATATTGTTTCTTTTTTAATAGAAATAAGTAATAGTAATATTGGTATTTACATACATATTTAAATAATTTATATAAATATTCAGTATTTAAAATTCCGGTAACAATTTATTGAACCTATGATAAAGATTGTTAACTGTATAATAAAAACATTAATAAAATATAGATATACACTACCTAATCTTGTAGATGTTATTGCAATGCTAAAATTAGTATTGTAGGTATTTTATTTTATACCTACTAGGTAATACTTATTATTAATCAATAATCATCGATTATTTATCAATAATAATTTTATTAAATTATCGTTTCAACATTTAAGTGTGCAGCTGGTATGCTGTTGATGGTCAGCAAATACGACCCCAATACGTAGTTAACACAAAAACATTTGTTAGTTTATTACTAAGAACATATTTTAAAATATGAATTTAATAAATATAATAATTATTTAAGTATGAAAAATATATTTAGGTGCACTGATATACAGATAGTGATCCATTTAAGCGGGTACACTAATTATTTCGAAGAGTATTAATTTTTTTTGAATTTTTTTTTTAAAGTTTTAGATTTATGATTTTCTAAAACCATATAATATTTTAATTTTTTCCACCCTTATATTTATTGGTGAAACCAGTATTAACTTTTGATTTTCAAGTAGTAACATTTAATAGACAGATCATGAATTAATAAAACCATTTTTTCTTATGAATTTACGCTTTAACGTTTTTATTTTTCGTTGATTAGTTTGCGAGATACAAGCATACAGCTTCTCAAAGTTTGGTGTTTGAAGCAATAAAAAACAATTTATAAACGATATATTTTCAAATTATCATATTATTGTTACCTATGCATGGACAATATATTTTAAAAATATGACATACTTTAAAATTTTGGATAACATTATCATTCATATTATATCAATTTAAAAACCTTTTTGTATAATAAAAGTGTAGACTCATATTTTAATTAATTTCTATTTGCTATAAAGTATAGTTTGACAATGCTACATGAACAAGAGTTACACAAAAATAGTGGGTCACTGTTAAATTTGAATTCAATGATACCAATATTATATCATTGTATACGAAAAACAAAACTGAGTAAAAACGGTGTGTCAGCCTAGGATGTTTTAAATTGCAAATAATTTTAAAAAGTAATGAGCATTTTCAATTTTAACCTTCCAAAAGTACAAACTATATTAAATTTTGCACAAAAATTCTCCTCCGTTGAAGTTGTTGGTCAATGAAATTTTCGATTACAGAAAAGTTAAGATTTTGGAAGTTGAAGTTGTACTTGTACACACCTCGAATATTCTTAACCATCTAACCTATAAACGTCTGAAATTATTAGTCTGGACAAACTAAAAACAAAATTATAATCATTAACATTCTACAGCTCTTCCCGTGCAATATGTATTTTAAAAGAAATACGACATTTTGTAATTTGTACTCGTTTAATGTTCTGTACTTCTGTAAAGTGTATGAACAGCTAGGGGTAGAAGCAAAGCTCCATCGGGTTACTTATTAGGAAAATACGGCTAAATAAAGGCTTCAATACGAGGTATAATCAACCGGTAGATAATGAGAGTGTAATGGCTCGTCACGTTACTAATTACTATAATTACTTATTAGTAATATACTATAAGAGGAGTTCACAGTTCACACCATACATAATAAAGATTGGATACGACATACTCGCGGACGACGCTGAATTAGACAATATTTTATCAGTAGTGAAGCGATTTGTATACATTTCAATTATTTTGTGATACCTAATAACTGAAAAAGTAATAAGTAACAACGTATACTCACTATTGCAGTTGCATGCAATATGCAAATATACAATACATTTGACAAATGTTATTGTGTTCCATTAAATTCAGAAAGTGGTAGGTACCTATGGCTACAATAAAAACAGTTTTGACGTAGGTACCTAACCACCTATTATTCGTCAATTGTTAGAAATTTGAATTATTGAGTATAGGTAATTGTATAAAGTATAAGTCTACAGTCTACTGTATATACTTAAATTATATACAATTTTCATAGTATAATCATTAATCTGTAGTATAAATTATAAATAATAAATCGCTTTTAGTCTTTTACCATAAGTCTATAAGTCAATAACGTTTCGTTGTTTTTTCTTTTATTACCAATTTAATTTCTAGTAATTCACAGGGTCACACTTTATTACTCATTTTATAACCCTATAGCGGTATTTCTGTTATTATGAACTGACTTGGTCGTAGGGTAATAATAACAATAATCAATAACTTGAGTCGGTAATAATAATAAAATTACTTTTTATTTGCCCGTGGTCCGTTTGAGAGATCGTGGGGGGTGTGTGAAGTGTCCCGGTGTCCGTGTATCTTACAAATCAACAAGAAAGTACTTATAGGTGCCTTATAGTTAAGTATTGAGGAAATATATTAAAAGAAAGACGTCAAATTCTAAAATGAAAATAATTAAGTTGAGAGTTTTTATATAAAATATTTATTACAACATCTGTTTTGTATGCCATTTATTGTATACAAATAAAGTAGGCAGGCAAAGTATATATTATAAAAATGTTGTAAATCGTAATGTTCCAAACAATGGTTTTAATTAGGCTTTAATAATAGTGATTCATACTTCATAAAAATTATCATTGTAGGTTTTAATTAAAATTTGGTAGACATCCTGAATATTGACATTTTTCCAAAAACGGCCAAGTAACTATAAAAGCGAGAAAAAAAAGCGGGTCAAGTGGATGTCGCTCCGCTGTACAGTAGGCTACAAGTAGATCACTGTACTATAATGGATGGTATTAAATTTGAATTCAATGATATAATATCATTGTATACAAAAAACGATTCTGAGCGGAGACGGTATGTCAGTCTAGACTCTAGGATATTCTAAATTATATTGATATTGTTAATTTACGGTAGCTGCTAAGTTGAATTAATATTATTCATATTATTTAATTATTAACCTAAAATTATCAGTGATTCTATAAAAATATTGTAATATATACTTTTACTCGTTAAAATTGATTTTAATAATATGTAATATCGTCCAAATTTAAACTTAAAATCTCTGTAAAAAATAACTGTGTTTAAATATTTTTTAGATTTTTTGATTACAGTATGTACTATTTATTAGAATCTTTATTTTAAATTTTCAATCCTTAGTTATAAAAACTGACCATTTTATAGTTGTTTAATTACAATGATTGATAATTTTCGAGATTTTGATGAATTTTGTCAAAATTCGAATTTAAATGATTATAAAAAAAATGTGTGCCTATGTATTTTAGATTCTGAGCGGAGCGATGAATGTATTGGTTTTACAATGATGTGTGTTTTATTTTTTATTTTTTTTTTATTTTTGTGTCTGTCATCACGTTTTAGGACAGAAAAAATGCTTCGATTTTCTTCAATAGTACCTTTTCTGATAGGAAAGTGAATCTAGTTGGTACTTTGGGGGGTCAAAAGTCAAAATTTCCCAGTAGTTTTCAAGAGCGCCTGGAAAAACAAATGAAAAATTATGGGAAAAACGGGAATTTTTACGGAAAACCAATTTTCGACAAAATCGATTTTGGTTTTTGGTATAACTCTAAAAGAAATGACCGTAAGACATGAAATTTTGACCGAATGTTTATATAAGCATTTTCTACACATCATATCATTTTCAAAATATTCTGACTTATTTTGAGCTGTTAACGGACATTTTCAGTTTCCAATTTTTTTAGTTTTTTTTTCTATAAATGTCAATAAAATTTTATTTGTCGGGTAAAAAATCTTGAAAATTTAATAGTAGGCTTCTAATATATAGTTTCAAAGGCAGATGAAAAATATTAAAAATCCGTAGTCACAATTTTTATTTATAGGTAATCAAAGTTCAAATTTTGACAAAATACGTAAAAATGACGAAAATGTGCAATTTATTTTGAGTTAGAAATTCATAAAAATTTTTCTTTTTAAATCTAAGATTTGAAAATGTAATACAAGATTCCTCATAAGTTTGCCTAATTTTATCAATAAAAAAAAGTTTAAAAGCAAGTCATAATAAATTTTTATGAGCATTTTAAGTTCAAATTTGTACAAGATTAGATATTCACTCGATTTCTCATGTAGCGATTTTCTTATTTTGTTGCAATTCAAAAACAAATAACTGTAGATGCATGAAAATTTCACTGAATGTTTATATAAGCTATTTCTATACACCATCTAATTTTTAATATATTTTGACTGTTTTTCAGCTTTTTACGGACGATTTCAGTTTTCAAATTTTTTAGTTTTTTTTTCTATTAATATCAATAAAATTTTATTTGTTGGGCCAAAAATAATGAAAATTTAATACAAGGATCCTGATATATTATTACAATAGCAATTGAAAAATATTAAAAATACATAGGCACACATTTTTTTTATAATCATTTAAAGTTCGAATTTTGACAAAATTTATCAAAATCTCAAAATTATCAATCATTGTAATTAAACAATTATAAAATGTTCAGTTTTCTTAACTAAGGATTGAAAATTTAAAATAAAGATTCTAATAAATAGTACATACTGTATTCAAAAAATCTAAAAAATATTTAAACACAGTTATTTTTTATAGACATTTTAAGTTCAAATTTGACGGAATTACATATTAAAATCAATTTTAACGAGTAAAAGTATATATTATAATATTTTTATAGCATCACTGATAATTTTAGGTTAATAATTAAATAATATGAATAATATTAATTCAACTTAGCAGTTACCGTATAATAACAATATCAATATAATTTAAAATATCCTAGACTGACATACCGTCTCCGCTCAGAATCGTTTTTCGTATACAATGATATTATATCATTGAATTCAAATTTAATACCATCCATTATAGTACAGTGATCTACTTGTAGCCTACTGTACAGCGGAGCGACATCCACTTGACCCCTTTTTATTGTATACCTATTATATTTTTAATAAATTTAAATTTAAATTTTCGCGTTACTTTGATTTTGTTACTATATTTTTAATATTTTTCTTGTATTAAATTTTCATGGTTTTTGGCCCAAAAAATAAAAATTAATTACTATTTATATAAAAAAAAACTAAAGAAATTGAAATTTGGAATGGTCCGCTAAAAGCTCAAAAAGAGTCAAAATATTTTCAAAATTGTATGGTGTATAGAAAATGCTAGTACAAACATGCGGTGAAATTTTTAAGTATCTACATTTATTCATTTTTGAATTACAACAAAATAAGAAAATCATTACATGAGAAATCGAATGAATATCCAATGATGTAAAAATATGAACTTCAAACGCTTATAAAAATTTAATTTGACTTGGTATTAGATATTTTTTTTTTTGATAAACTTAGATAAACTTATGAGAAATCATGTGTTAGTTTTTCAAATCTTAGATTTAAAAATAACATTTTTATGAATTTCTAACTCAAAATAATTTGCACATTTTCGTGATTTTTACGTATTTTGTCAATATTTGAACTTAAAAAAATTGTTGACTACGGATTTTTAATATTTTTCATATATTATTGTAACAATATATTAGGAGCCTTGTATTTAATTTTCAAGTTTTTTTACCCAACAAATAATGTTTTATAGAAATCTATAGAAAAAAAACCTAAAAAAATTTGGAAAATGAAAATGTCCGTAAACAGCTCCAGATAAATCAAAATATTTTAAAAATGTTATGGTGTATAAAAAATGCTTATATAAATATTCAGTCAAATTTTCATGTATCTACGGTAATTTATTTTAGAGTTATACCAAAAACCAAAATCGATTTTGTCGAAAATTGTTTTTCCGTAAAAATTCCCGTTTTTCCTTTAATTTTTCATTTGTTTTACTAGGCGCTCATGAAAACTACTGGGAAATTTTAACTTTTGACGCCTGAAAGTACCAACTAGATTCACTTTCCTATCAGAAAAGATACTGTTGAAGAAAATCTAAGCATTTTTACTGTCCTAAAAGGTGATGAAAGACACAAAAAAAATAAAAAACACACATCATTGTAAAATCAATACATTCATCGCTCCGCTCAGAATCCAAAAATATTCTAAAAAATCAAAGGGATCTAGGTAGGTACAAATACTGTCTATTATAGTATATTTTAATATTTTAAACTGTTTCGGAGTGGGCAGGTACCTATTACAGGTGGGGTGGCAAAAATATTTAGTGCCTATAATATAGCCATAAAAAAGAAAAAGTATCCTACTCTGATTATTTAGCCAAACGGCGCCCACGCTATGGTAAATACCTACGTCCAAAACGGCGAAAGTACGAGATGAAAATCAATACTTCATCACTATTCGTAGCGCATTCTAGTGGATTCGACAATTCCGACGGTATCGTAGTCATCGATTAGAATAACATTGTTGAACGTCAGTGTAAGTTGTGATATTCGTGCAAAATGAGGGTCGCTCCGACGGACGTCTCGCTGTGCGCGCTCTTCTGTCTGACCGCCGCCCTGGCCGTTGGCGCTGAAATCTACTTCGAAGATAACTTCCCCGACGGTGCGTATGATAATATTATAATTTATATCGTTTCAAATATCACACGCCTATAGTAATTGCGGCCGACTCTTACCTTGGTACCGTTTCACAGATTCGTTCGAGACCGAATGGACGTACTCGGAACACCCCGGCAAGAAGTACGGCAAGTTTATTCACAGCGCCGGAACTTTGCACAACGACCCCGAGGCAGACAAGGGCATACAGACCGCGGAGGACTCCCGGTTCTACGCGTTGTCCAAGAAATTCAAGCCGTTCAGCAACGAAGGCAAAAACCTCGTCGTGCAGTATACGGTCAAACACGAGCAGACCCTTGATTGCTGCGGTGGATACGTTAAGCTGTTCAACTGCGATCTGGATCCAAAGCAGATGCACAGTGAAACGCCGTACGAAATCATGTTCGGTAAATATTATACTTATTACTTGTATAATATAGGTAGTTTTATTAGTTGCACAAGGTATTGTCGGTACAGCTCAAAACTGTAATAATATGTATTAATATGTACAGGTATACCTACTGTGAATAAATCATGCGCAAAAAGTAGGTGCGTAGTAGGTACCTGTTGAGATTTAAGAGGACGCCACACTTGCTTTGATCTAAGATAAATCGCTAGGAATTCTCTTGGTTGTTGCTTATGGTTTCGTCGTTTTCTTGTGTGCCTTCCACTCGATCAATTATCTTATACAAATAAATTATATGCAATAACGTTCTTAAAAATATGTGTGTGTTATTAAAAATGTATTAGGTATAGGTACCCAGATAAAAAAAATTATATTTTGAACAGCATTTTACCTATTGCAATTTAATTTATGGTCAATTTATTTAAATAGGTTATTGTTTAAAATACTTAATTTCTTTTGAGCCATTAGCGTTTGCTAATGTACCTATAGGTTTATATTCATTAAAACTACCTATAAGGATAGAACCTAATATTATTTAATTTTAATTAAAAATATATTTTTAAGTATATTGTATAGGTATATTAATTGGATATTAATTATTCGATATTTACTAATTTTTACATTAAATTTAAGTATTGTGTAAATTCAAAATAAATATTTTATAAGTACCGGTTAGTATTTTATGATTTTGTGGTTTCATTTCTGTGCTCCTTTATGACAATGATATAGATTGGAAAAATTTTCTTGCAGTGGCGGCTTGTGAGATTCATATAAGATGTAACCTTTGTAGACTGGTAAAAAAAAATTTTTTCTTTATGTATGCACACTAAGTACTTACCCAGAATCATGTACTTATCTATATTTAATTGTTTTAAGCTTTTTAAGAGAACACTACGTACACATTTGTTGTCTCCATCTCACAAGTGCGTGACACAGCAAATGTACTCTCAACAGATTATGTTTAGCTTTGTTAGTTTAAAAATTATAGTTAATCGACTTATTATGAAAATTGATGATAAGAATATTATCCTTGTTTGTATGTGGGTTTATTTTGCAAGTTTTGCGTGTATATTAAAGCATAAATTAAAAATGCTCATAATTCGCTTAAAAACTGTACCTATATTACCTTAGAGAAGCCCACTTACAAACTTGGATAATGTTCTTACCATTAAGTTTTCTAATAGGTCAAATCACTCTAATTTTTAAACTAATGAAGCTAAACGTGAACTGCAGAGCGTAAATTTGCTATGTTACGAACTTGAAAGACAGATACAACAAATGCACATGTAGCATCTTCTGAAGCTCAAATTATTTATTATTTGTTAATAATTTTAATCTGTTTTTATTTATTATTTTATGCAGTTTATGTTCAATACATGATGGAGCGTTATCGTTTTGACAATCAATGTGACAGCACACCACAATAAAAATAGGTCTGATGCCCACATTAGTTATGCTCCAAAAGACCATGTTTAATTGTCGGCGTGTCGATGTATAGTAACTAATATTTGTACGCCCGGAGCACAAATTTGTTTTGCTTAAAGAAATTAAATATAGATGAGTAATTACATTATTTTTGTAGGCACTTGGTAATTTTAAAACTGTGGTACCTACTTATATATTTATAATGGCTTATAGATTTATGATCATAATTATAATATTGTGTAAGTATTCTGAATAATAAATAAAATCTATTGTCTTCTGATAAAGACTTCTACATTATTTTTTAACTTATTGATTATTTTTAAAGTTCATATTGATAGGTTTCTGTAATATGTAACGTAGGTATACATTTTCTGAAAATATTATTCATGTTTTTACCGTCACTAAAATAGTTTAAAAACTTCATACCTTGATAACTGTTTAAAAAAAAAAAATAATAATATTATCGGCTTGTTAAAATTCTATACATTAGGTATACATTTTAGTATTGAGTAATTAATACATTTATCTTACTTATGCCTATTTCTAGTAAAAAACAATTATAAGTTATATAACAATATGAATTTATGATTATTAATAAAATTAAGAGTTAAATGTAGTATATAATATGTGACGACAATTTGTTTTTATGCGGTAAATATTTTTCCCTATTAAGGTGCTGTATCCTAAATAAAAATCACAATATTATAAGTATAATATTTTTTTATATTATGTACTTGTATATATCCAAAGTTATGATGTTTTTAATGTTTTCTTTTAAAATTATCTAATTTATATATATATTTGTTTTTAATTTTAAATTTATTTTTCTTCTATAATCTCCATTGTTTAAACCAAAGTTCTGTTTATGTCTAGGACCTGACATTTGTGGACCTGCTGTAAAGAAGGTGCATGTGATCTTCAGCTACAATGGCAAGAATTTATTGATTAATAAAAATATTCCTTATCCTAATGATGTATACACTCATATTTACACACTTATTGTAAAGCCTGATAATACTTATGAGGTATTGATTGACAATAAAAAGGTAGAATCTGGTGAATTAGAAGCCGATTGGGACTTTCTGCCAGCTAAGAAAATCAAGAATCCTGAAGTTAAGAAACCTAAAGATGAGAATGCTATTGCTACTATTGATGCCCCCGCCGGAAATACACAAAGTAATTTGGCTTTGCATAAATATAATATTTTTGACAAAGATAACGCTAAATCGAAAAATAATGTGCGTATTGAAATACCTGATGGACCAATATTTGTTGATAAACTAGATTACAAGAGTGATTGGAAACCTAAACAGAGTCATAATCCAAAATACAAGGTTTGAATAAATTACAATTTAATTCTATTTTTATTTTTTTGTTATTAAAAACTTTATACAATTTAATTTAATTATTATAATATAAATGATCTATAATGTTTAAAGGGAGTAAGGTTACATCCAGAAATTGTCAATCCAGAATACAAACGAGACGATAAACTATATTTAAGAAAAGAAATTTGTGCTCTTGGTTTTGACTTGTGGCAAGTAAGGTCTGGTACTGTTTTCAATAATATTTTGATCACAGACGACATTGAAGTAGCTAAAGATAAGGCAGATTACATCATCAAATTAAGAATTGTAAGTACAATCAATATATATTAAAAATATGGAAGATAGTTTTATAATGATTATTTTCTAGGCGGGCGAGAAGAATATGATGGAAGGACATAGGAAAAAAACGGAACAAGAAGCAAAGATATTTAATAATTGGATATATGGTAATATCCAACAAGATAATGAATATGATGTGGTGTATGAAGAAACACGTCATTATGAGTTGTAAAAATATGACTGTGTACTGTACACAGTGTACAATGGCATTATTTAAGTTGATATACTATGATTATAATCTTAATTTATTTTTAATTTATATGATTAGTTTAGGACAACCACTAATTATTATGTTTGGTTGAACACTCACTCATTCACACCTATAGGTTAGGTAAAAATATATAATTTTTTTCACATATCTGGTCCAAACATTAAATCAACGTTTCCCAACACAGACTGAACGATCTAAATTGTTTTAAAACAAAAAAAAAATTAAAACAAGACTGCATTATTGTGACACATGGTAAACAATTGTTACCTGTGTATAATATTTTTTTTTAATTTATGTGTCTTTGTTTGACCATAATATGTACTAAATATTTTATGTTCAAGTATTCTGCATATCTGTATGCTGTAATTTAACTTCTAAATTTTCTGAAAATAATAGTAATGTTCTAACGGTCATTAAAATAATTAAAACACTTCAAATCTCGATCGATAACTGTTTATTTAAAGATAGGTAATATTTATATTATCTGTTTGCTAAAATACGTTCCAATATTCGTTACAACTCTTAGTAATTAGTAATTAAATTTATTTAGTTACGTACCAACCTAATAATATAATTTTCCTATTACTTATAATTTTGTTGTTTCTAAACTACTTAAGATATACAAAACTAAAATAAATATATATATAATATATATATATAAAAAAAAATGTTTATAAAACAAAATTTGTACAGAATAAAAATAATGTTCTAAGAATGTCTTTATTTGTTTTGATTTCAATATAATCCCTTAAAAATAGCGTACTTATAATATTTTTGTAAGTTTGAAATGAAATCACATAATTTAATTGTGTATAATAATTTATTTTTATTTTAATGTATGTTTAAGTATTGGTACTGAATATTTTAAAACTCAGATAAATTTTTGGTGTGAAAAAATTCATTAGTTTCGCTAGGTAGGACGTGAGTTAACTATTATTCTTTACTTGACTTTTATTAAGTTGTTTTATCTAACAGTTTTCTATTAGATATAATATATAGATTATTTTGTGGCCGGGGCTAAATTGATTTTATTAATTCTTATCTTTTATACAATTTCCAAAATATTTTGCCTTGTTTTGAGCTGTTTATGGACATAATCTGTTTAACAGTTTTTAGTTTTTTTTTCTATAAATGTCAATAACATTTTATTCATTGGGTCAAATAGCTTAAAAATGTAATACAAAGATTTGAAAAATATTAAAAATACATAGCACTATTTTTTTTTATAAGTATTTAAAGTTTGATTTTTGACAACATTTATCAAATTTAAAATTTAAAAATGATAAAAAAATTGATAAAATGTACAACTTTTACAGCTAAAGATTGAAAATTTAAAACCAGGTTCCACGTAAATAGGTTATTCTGTAACCAAAAAATTACAAAAATATAAACACACTGTGCCCCCCTAGTTACGTAGATTTGTGCTAGATATTTTAGCAAAAACAAAAAAATAAAGATGGACTTTTTATTATTACGAATTAAATTACGAATTATTATTTATAATATATTTAATTTAATTGAATTCATTAATTTATTATCTTAAGAGCTCCCCACTAAGTATTGTATTACGATTATAAAACGATTATAAAAACTTATATCTCACCCCAGAACCAATTCCTAATTACGTCACTGATATATATTGTAAAAATAAAAATCTATTCGTTGATAACCTCATCAATCGAGAACGGCTGTTCCGATTTGCTTAATTTTTTTTTTTAATGTTTGTAAATATCATGTTCAGCATAGTAGTAATATTCCTACCTAATTATTCCAAATGAGATTTTTACGGAAAAAAAAATTGGAACAATTACTCAGAAAATTAAAAAAATCGGGCAAACTGGAAGGCCTATTTTTAATGGTAAATTTGTATACAAATGGTTGCAATTGGTTACATATTTTAGTATAATAATAGAAGCAAATTAATAGAAATTAGTATTTTAATCTTCTATATAAATGGTCGCCACTGGTTACATATATTCGAATATTATAATTAATCGGATACATAAAGTAGGTAGGTACCTACCTAATTTTAGCAAAAAATAATTTTTATATTTGATCACTATACCTATGCTTTTAACCCATGTTGGTTTATCTGAAGTTAATTGACTCAAAAACTAATGGACCGATTTCAATAAAAAGTTATACCAATAGATTCCTTGAGACATAGAAGGTGTTTAATGTTTATAGTTTATTTTTTCAATCCCTAAACCTATGTAGTTAAGGTAACCTCACAGATGAATTTTTTTCAGTTCACGAAAAAAAGAATATTTCTTTTTATTTATTTATAGGTACTTTATAGAGATGCTATTGGTTATATATATTGGTTATAAAACTATTATAAAAAGTAGAAATATGGTATGTACAATTTTTCACAAATAGATTCATAGTAAAAACCTATCTTTGCCATGGGAAAAGCCTTGCAGGTAGTTCTAAAATAAATTACAATATTATTAGTACATAGCACATATTATGCATTGTTATAATATGATTTGTATTTACTTAAAATTATACTTACCATGTTATATTTTAGTTTTTTATACTATAATTTATACCGTATAGCCGTATAGGTAACTGTTGTATAAAAAAGCTTTGACACTTATTTCATCGGAGATATAAAATTAGATTCTGAGCGGAGCGATGAATTGATTGATTTTACAATGATGTGTGTTTTTACTTTTTTTTTATATAGGTAATCTATAGTCCATGTACAAATTGTTATTCATAAGGTCAAAACCTTGGACATTATTACAAGGTAGGTACCTAATATATTGAAAATACATAGTCTCAGTTTTGTTTTATAAGTATTTAAAGTTCTAATTTCGACAAAATTCGTAAAAATCACGAAAATATGTTAATTATTTTGAGTTGGAAATTTAGAAAAATTTTTCATTTAAAATCTAAGATTTTACAAGTTTTAGAAGTTCAAATTTTTTCAACAGGATGTTTTTTCGATTTCTCATGTAGCGATTTTCTTATTTGTTCTTATATTAAAAAACGAATAACTCTAGATACTTGAAATTTACACCACATGTTTATTTTAGCAATTTTCATACTTGATAAAACGTTCAAAGTATTTTGACTTGTTTTGAGCTGTTTATGAACAAATTAAATAAAAAAATTTTTTTAACTGTCAATAAAATTTTATTTTCTGGTTCAAAAAGTGTGTAATTGTAAAACAAAGGTCCTGATATATTGTTCCTTAAAAATACATATGCATCATTTTTTTTTATAAGCATTTAAAGTTCAAATTTTGATAAAATGTATCAAATTTAAAATTTAAAAATTATTTTGGTGTTAAAAATTTATGAAATGTTCAATTTTTATAGCTAAGGATTGAAATTTTAAATCATGGTTTCATACATAGGGAAATAAATTACTTTATTCACAATAATATCATCAAACTTAGTAATATCATAGAGACATAGACTGACTGACTGCCTATACGCTCAGATTTAATTTCTGAGTCAGAATTGTTTTTCGTATACAATGATATTATATCATTGAATTCAAATTTAGCACTATCCGTTACAGTGACCCAATTGTAACCTATGCTCTGCAACAAACAGTCTTGTAATGTACTTACAGTACGGAGTAAACATATTTGAGTAAAAGTATTCAAAAACTTTTAAACTACTTAAATACGTATTCTAAATGCATTTGAAAAAAGTACTTGGGCAAAGTATTTGAATACTTTTTTGAAAGTATCTGTATTTAAAATCAAATACTATTTTTAAGTACTTTTTTCGTCTTACCTTATGTGCAGGGACGCCAAATTTAAATAAAATGTATAAAACAATTTATTTATAGATGGTTCATTGTTGTGTATTGGTATACTGTAATATTTTTAGAGGCCTAAGTTATAGTATTTGATGGTACATACACCAAAGACCAAAAAATGCTACATTCTTATTCTAATGATTAAATTTATCTATAAGGACATAATAGGTCAAGATAAAACAGATGGAAAAAAAAAAGAAAAAGTATTTGAAAGTCTATAAATACTTTTTAAAAGTATTTGTATTTGAACTTGAATATTTTTTTTTCAAGTATTGAAATACGTATTTTAGATACTTTTGAAAATAAGTATATTTGTTATCGGTTGTCATAATAATATATAATATTATCTTTAGAACAATGTTTTTACTTTATCCAAAACAACATTTGGAAAAGGTCTTATCGGTATCAACACAACTGTCAATTTGTTCCACAAAAATGTTCTTAGGGAACATAATGAACATTTCACAATTATAGCTAGGTATCACAATATTACTCGAAGGTATCAAACCGCAGTGGTCGGAGTATAAATTCTAGTTTGCTTGAGCCGCGTCACTCTTCGTGTTTCGTACAGCGACGGTACAATAAAATCTAGACTTCGCGGGTCAGATTGTAGCATTAGGAACTCAGAGCTGTAGACGCTATAAAACATTTTCAGTAAATCGATATTTGGCTGCACCAGAGCAAACCGGACGTTGACCGCATTTACAAGATTGCACTAATAACTGATAAAAAATTAAAAAAAAATTATCTGAAAATTGAAAAAAATTTTGTGTGAGGCGAATTTGTGGTTAGTCGAACGTTAAGACTGCTTCGGTGCGCGGCCGGCCGGTGGTCGACCACATAGTGCACAGTGAAGCAATTGGTTTTATTATAATGAAATGTTTGTCAATTTAACGGGGTAAATGTCACTAAATCTAGCTACTTGCCAGAGTCTGCCGTATGGCTGCTTGTACGCCGACTACTACGAGCGCCTCACACTGACAGACTCCGTTGTGGCTGTATATATACACCACACATCAACACTGGTGATACTTAGTTAGAACCAGCCGCAGATATACTGTTTATAACCGTAAGAGTGTAAGACACAGCTGTCTACGATAACGCGCTCTGGCAGTGGCGTATAGCAATCACTGACCTTTTCGACTGAACACCACACGCATCAGTAGAGCGCAATGCACTTACCGTAGACATAAAGGAGATACATATGATACCGACTATGTATTGACGTACATGTCAATATTTTCTATGTATATTTGCATGTGGGCCGTGTGCGTAGTGTGAGATCTAAAATACGTACATGTCAATAACGCACTACATGAATATTAATTATTTAGTTTTTTTTTTGGTCAAAAGTATCAATCTTTTGCCAATCGTATTTTCAAATCGTTCGAATTGGAGGCATTGGGAGACAGTGGTTGAAAAAATTATTAAATAATATCATCTCTGCAGAACCAAAATATTTTTCAACTCACTAGTTACAAACATTTATAAAACACAGAAATAGAATGCAACATTTTAATTGGTAAATAAATAATTAAATTTGTATTTCAAAGAGGTGCATTTATGAATACTGAACTCTGGATTGAACAATTTAAATTTATTTGAGAATAAGAATAGCTATAAAAAAAACTGTGTGTTTATATTTTTGAGATTTTTTAGTTACAAGATAACTTACTAACGTGAAACCTTGTTCTAAATTTTCAATCCTTAGCTATAAAAATTGAAAATTTTATCAAATTTTAACAACAAAATTATTTTGAATTTTAAAATTTGATAAATGTTGTCAATAATCGAACTTTAAATGCTTATAAAAACAAATTGTGCCTCTGTATTTTTAATATTTTTCTATAAGTCTATAATTTGCTATAAGTCGTACGTGTGTAAGACGGAAGCAACACATGCGGGTGCGACGTCCTCTTAATATTATACTGTTATACTGTGTTACTAGTTTACTACATAGTACGGCTGCCCCTCCTCGCGTCCCGTGTCGGCGGCGGCCAGCCGGCCACCCACTTTCTCATGAGGCAATCGCCGCCGCCGTTATCCATACGTTACATGACGTGTACACAAATATACGCACACAGACGCACATCAAATATTTGAATAGCGCATGCGCGATTGTCTGTGCACATAACCGTAGCCTCCGCAGGCAAACGTGACAGGCTGTGACTCGCAGCGCCTCAGTGGCTGAAGATTAATCATTCTATGGGTTTGGGAACAAAATATAGAGTTTAGGCATTCAACATGTTGCATGTACAACTAATTAATCTTTAGTTCGAAGTACCGATTAGATCGCTTTCCTATCAGAAAAGATACTGTTGAAGAAAATCGAAGCAGTTTTACTGCCCCAAAAAGTAAAAAGTAAATTAAAAAAAAAACACACACTTATTATTGTAAAATCAATACATTCATCGCTCCACTCATAATCTAAAATGTATAAAAATCATTTTTTAGTTTGGAGAAAGAAACAAAATATTTTTTTTGTTCAATAGCTAGTATATCTGTGTGTGTGGTGTTAAAATCACTGGAATTAGAAAACAAAGTATTTTATTTTTTATGTATGTATTATACTGCTGAATAACCACTTTTAGGTATTTTGTATAAATAAAAATATATAATTCATGATGTTTGAATTATTCATCAATTCTTCATTGAAGAATATTATATTGAATAAATATGAGAGATAATTTACAATAAAGGCTGACTATTTTAAGGTAATATAGTATGTATAGTAGCAATTTTGCAACTTCGAGGTAAGGTAATTCATTGGTTTGTTGTTTATTATTATTTATTATCACGGACGTACGAGTATACGTCCGTTTTTATTATAGAACACCAACCTGAAAGTTATCTTTATATAGCCAGATATAGTAATACGATATCATATTTATCTAATTATTATGATTTTACAAATTTTTTTTTAAAAAAAACATACATTATTGTAATCTAAAAGATTCACGAGGATGTATCTCGCATGTTTCTCGTGTGTAGGTCCTTTGCGGTGGCGCCAATTTCTTTTTGCACCGTGGTATAAAATGTATAAATAACACTGCAGCTTACCAGTTACCTACCCAATATCTGAATCTGATTATAAGAACAATTTTGACGGTAAAAACATTTATCAAAGTCAATTAGTTTATTTTTAAATTTTTTTTTATATATCAATGTTTTAGATTCTGAGCGGAGCGATAAATGTTTTGATTTTACAATGATAAGTATGTGTTTTTTTTTATTTTTGTGTCTGTGTACACAATAAGTATTTGAAATAATGCTACGGTTTCTTTCACAGTATCCTATTTGATGAGAAAGTGAATCTAGTTGGTGTGTTCGGGAGGTTATTTTTTAAAATTAACAATAGTTTTCAAAAGCGCAAGGAAAAAACAAAAGAAAAATTAAGGAACAACGGAATTTTTATGCAAAATCGTCTTTCAACAAATGGATTTTGGTTTTTGTTGTAACTCTAAAACAAATTACCGTATATTCATGAAATTTTCACTGGTTATTTATATTAGCATTTTCTATACACGGATAAAATTGTAAATATATTTTGATTTGTTTTGAATTGTTTACGGACATACTCAGTTTTCTATTTTCTTATGTTTTTTTTCTAGGAATATCAATAAAATGTTATTTGTAAGGTAAAAAAAAACTTGAAAATTTAATACATGAATCTTAATATATTGTTACAATGACTTTTTGGAAACATTAAAAATCTATAGTTACAATTTTGTTTTATAAGCATTTAAAGTTCAAATTTTGACAAAATGTTTAAATGTATCAAACTTATAATAATATATACGTATATTACTAACAATAAACGTAAAGACACCTACCAAAACTTAAATTCTAATTAAAAATGGATATTATGGCAGAAAAAAATAAAATACAATGTAAAATTTTATAAAAAGATAATATTATATAGGTTACTCAAATAGGCAGTGGATTGATATTTTTACAAAATTAAGTAAAATTGTAATATTCTTAAATAGTATGAATATGATGACTAGAGAGCTGATCTTTAGGTTTTTACATATTTTTATTGGCTTTACGTAGCTTTACGAGGGTGACAAATGTGAACGATCTATCCATCATAGAGTTCGTAGGAAAAAATGTATTTTATTAATAAATGTATTTATTTTTTTGTGAGCTTTTAAAGTTCGAATTTTACAATATTTATCAAACTTAATATTAAAAAATGATTCTATCATTGAATTCAAAAATAACACTTTCTATTACAGTGATCCATTTATAAGCTACGGTACACTAGAACGACACACACTTTTTTTCTTATTTCTCATAATATAATATATTACCTATATTTAATACAAGATATGTTTTGTACAGTTATATCATTATTTATTATTTTTTTTTAACGTATTAAGACACTACTTAAGTTCTTAAACAAATATTGATTATAATTTTTTCGGTGACCGTAATGTTATGGTTGTTAATGAGTATTATGACTAGTAATAATACTATAATATAATATAATAATATATGATTATGTTTTTTTTTAAAACACATAGGTACCTATACGTAATTTTCCGTTTTTGTTTTTGGTAAAGAGACAAAATATTTTATTCATATTATAATTCATCAATTTGAGTACGATTTCTACAATTTTTTTTATATAAGCAAAAATAGAGAGAGTTTACAAAATTAATGTGGCTTCTCTTTGCGAACATTTCTCCATTTTATGAAATAATAAATTGTAAACCTTTTTTTCATTTATCGATAAATCTTTCCATTTGCTCGATGTAATGTAAGAAGAATTTATGAATAGGAACTAAAAAACTGTATTAGATATACTGAACGACGAGTCGTACATCGAATATATTATATTATATACACATAATGCCACAAGACATACGTATAGGTAATATTTTAATTGATCGGATATAAAAAAATGTATTATATGATTTTGATATTTGAACACTATGTTTAACCCACGTTTGTTTATCCGAAGTTAATATAGACCCAAAAACTAATCTACTGTACAGCATAGCGCTACACTCCACATTTTTCAAGGCGACGAGATTATAATAATATATTATATTTAATACTATTTTATAATGAACATTAGGTTTCACTATACGCAATAACACTTACATTCGCGACGGTAAACTTGTTTCTTATATTTAGTACTGTAGTACTGTACCATTACTATAGGTTGTATCTATTTGAAAGCCAAAATGTTTCCGTACAACACTACGACCCCCCAGTTAATGGTACTATCTTTAAACAACTCATAATTGTGAACGACGATGTTCCAACTCAACGTAGACTTATGGAATCTTACTTTGCATTTAAAAAAATACATATAAAATCATCGTATATGAAAGTACACAAGAGTGAAGAAATATTAGAAGACAATCTAATATTTTAAATATAAAAAAATATACCAAGAGTCACCAAAAAAATACTCGATCGCCACGTTTGCCAGTAAATTGGACTAAAAGATAAAATGTTGCAATACGTGATACGCAGCATGTGACACGCCTTTCTCGATGTCATAGAGATATACCACATATAAAGAGTAGCATATTAATATTTTATACAGTCGTTAAAAGATTTATTTTTGTTTATCGACGCCAATTACTGTGTAAATGACACCGCAAGCATTAATAATTAATTATTAAAAATATATTTATTGATAATTAAAAATAATATGTATAATATATATATCTTGTAAATATACAGATATATATATAATAGAGGTATGATTGACATATTATTATTATATTAACTTGTTTGTCTGTATCAGTGATGCCCAACTTTTTTTCCCACCGGGCTCTTTGGTGTACAATTATCTTCGAGCGGACCACCAAACATAAAGTACGAGTAACCTCAATCTTAATGTAATAATATAATCTTGTTCTACATAGTAGGTTGGTATACAACATTTTATTTTATTTCAAACATTTTTAATGGGCCACATGTGCTAGAATGATGAAAATCCGTCACGATATATAATATAAGCAGTGTTCTCAACAAGTATTATAACACCGGTCGGGTCGGATATGGACCGTTGGTGATAACGGGGCCGGCAGCGGTCTGCCTATAAAGTCTTTAGTCTATATAGACCTACGTCGTGTTCGCGATATCTTTGGCTTTTGCTACCATTGCTGTGGTGTACGTCTTCTACGCGCTTTTATTGTCATATTATTATCATAATATTATACGCATTTCGTTTGCGTCCATTAGCTCTCGGCCGATGAGATACAGTAATTAAAAAATAATAAAAATACATAGGCACACATTTTTTTTATAAGCATTTAATGTTCGAATGTTGACAAAATTCATCAAAATATCGAATATTATCAATCATTGTAATCAATAAATTTAAAAAATATATAAACATAGTTATTTTTTACAGTAATTTTAAGTTCAAATTTGGACGAAATTACATATTAAAATTAATTTTAACGAGTAGAAGTATATATTATAATATTTTTCCAGCATCACTGATAATTTTAGGTTAATAATTAAATAATATGAATAATATTAATTCAACCTACCAGCTACCGTATAATAACAATATCAATATAATTTAAAATATCCTAGACTGACATACCGTCTACGCTCAGAATCGTTTTTCGTATACAATGATATTATATCATTGAATTCAAATTTAATACTATCCATTATACAGTGATCTACTTGTAAACTACTGTACAGCAGAGCGACATCAACTTGACCCCCTTTTTTTTATTTATGATCATTTTTATCGTTTATAAGAACGCCTATACTTTGTTTCAATTGTTTTAATGCTACACAATATTCTGGATTAAGAGGATATCAGAGCATGCGTACTGTTTGTTTTCTCTCTCTGGCCCACGCGCAACATATATAAAACGCATTTACGCAAAATCATTTTCATTTTTATGTTTTTGAGTAATCTTAGAGTAAACTCACCCGTTACAAACATTTTAGAGAGTAATATTTTTGAAGATCTAACGTAATGATTCGTCTGAACAACATTTTTTTTTTATCGAATGTCGTACCTACACAGAGTAAAATAATTATAAAATATAAAACCGAAAATATGTCAAACCCTCATCAATATTATCCTCTATAATTTTTTAATAGATGATTTTACCCTAAGATTACTCAAAAATTATAAAAAAAAAGATTTTAGATTATCTGAAGCAGTAAAAAAACGGTTTTTTTTTATGTTGCACGGTGGGTCTGAAAGTGAAACCAGATATTGCGCTGATATCATTTTAATATTTGCAAAAAAATTACAATTATTTAAAATAATAATAGTATTCATTCAATTTAAAAATTGTTTTTATTTTAATGAGATGAACGGTATTGCATTTTATATTTTTAGGTACAGATATTGTATATAATATTAGACTTGTTGAATTAAAGTTGAATTCTCATGCCTGGTTCATTTTTGTCGGTAGGTATACTTATTAAGCTAACCTTCATTTGCGCCAAATTTGGGACACTATTTATCTATTGCGTCGGTACCAAAAAGCTATTCATAAATTGCCCCGGCATAAAAAAAGGTATAAATACATATTTTGCACTGTTAAAAATAAAAAATAAAAAAATAAATTACAAATTGCAAATAATTTTTATAAATTGTAATCTTTTTTTCTTACATAATTTATAATTCGTTAATACCGGAGTTAAAAGAGCACAAGTCTCAACAACTATACATTAACATTAACAACTAACATTACTAATTACTGTGGATTTATATTATAAACAAATACATTTTGTACAAATTTATTTCCGGAAATTATACTGAAAAATTATTCGGTTACCGCTGTTCTAAGGTCGCAACAGTTATGCACCAAACGATATTGGACAAGTAGGTGCGCATGCCCAGGAACGTGTTCTCGCGGTTTGGCGGGCTCGGTTGCCGGTGCCGCTGTACGTTTGAAAACCATCTCATCCGACTAAGTCCCTGGTACCCTTATGGCCTTATACGATTAAAATGTACCCGGTGGTCGTTGCCGGTGACGCTCGACGCTTGAAAATCATTTCATCCGACTAGGTCCCTGGTACGCTTATACGATTAAAAAGTACTTGGTGGTCGTTGCCGGTGCCGCTGTACGCTTGGAAATCATCTCATCTGACTAGGTCCCTGGTACGCTTATACGATTAAAAAGTACTCGGTGGTCGTCGCCGGTGCCGCTGTACGTTTGAAAATCATCTCATCCGACTAGGT
>JANEHU010002806.1:0-17615 GCA_027563435.1 Nasonovia ribisnigri | reverse complement strand
TATATCTTTGAAAATTACATTTTTAAGCTTATGGAAAGTCGACTCTACAGCAGCTGATGACTTTGTTACAGAGCCATAACCAAATATTGGGATCATTATCCCAGACCATAGTGGTAGCATTTTGATTTCTTTTTTTATTAATGGAATAATTGAGGGTAAATACAATGGATTTAAATCATTTCCTTCTTCCTTATAACTATTGCTATCTGTATGAATAGAATCTACCCAGGAATTAAATGGATTTGCAGAATCTTCTAAACCATTTAGAACGTCATCATCCTGTTGAATTATATCATCGTTTATAGTACTATTATCTAAATTTTCAGTAGGTATCTAATATTATATCTTGAAATTCCTTTATAGAATTAATGATACCATCTGAAGCTGCTTCAATTAATTTTTTCTTATGCTTTGAACATGGTGTTTCGATGCCCGTTTCGACATTACTTCCACTGGTTTCATTTGAAGCAATCACAAATATTGATAATAATAATGACTTAATCTCAGATATATTTTGACTTTTTACTACCAAACATATCACTCGAAGATAGATTTCTTTAACTCGCTTAGAAACAGTTTTAAATGGTGACCATTTTGTTAAATTTTTAACAAAATGAGAAACATCGATGCGTATAAAACATTTTGGTAACCAAAAGCTATGACAAGAATTATTTTCTAAGATGAGTAATGAACAAATATTAATATAGTCATTAAGTGAAGAATATTGTGTGAAACTACGAACTAATCCTGATAGCAATGCAAGAGACATGTCACAACAAGTTTCCTTGGGAGGCGGAACACCACTTTTTAGCCATCTTGAAAGCCAATTATAAATAGCGATGTCTTTCAGATATCATACTACAAGTTGTAAATGTATGATTTCTGTCATCATCATAAATCACGGCTTCATACAGGTATAACGTTTGAGTTTTTATAAGACCAAGTTTAGAAAATTTTTTTATAACGGTTCCAGTAGCATCAATGATCAATGATGGATAAGTAGCATTTTTAGTGTATGCTCTATATAAATGGATTAGCTCTGGTGTATAAAAATGAATAAAAAATGGATCAAGGCCAATATCATGAATACAATCTGTGTAGGTTTTTTCTAACTTCATAAGTAAAATAGCTGTAAGTGAATCTGAGTGTCTTTGTCTAAGTTTAAGCTCTTTTGATTTAGCAACTCTCAAAGCATTAGCTGATGGCAAAATAGAAGGTTCCAATTGACCTAAAATAATGTCGATAGAAAATATAGATATGGATATTATTAAAAAGTACAAAATTTAAAACCAAGTAAAATAAAAATATTTTTCATTTTTTATGCTTATGTTTGAGTTATTAATAAATAGAGTTAAGATGTTGATGAGTTAAAAAACAAAATGTCCTAAAAAAAAATGCAAAAATGCCCTAAAAGCTTCAAAAAATTACCTTAAAAATGGTCAAAAAAACTAATTAAGTAGGTAAGTGAAAAAAATAAATTTATAAATAATTGAACATTGATATTGAACATGTTGTCAGTGTTGAGATGATTCATTGCACCCCTTATTGGCGTTAGGTGGGTGGTAATATCGTCTTATATTTTGAATATTATGTGTTTGGGCGTTTTGCTGTTGATCCATTATCGTTACTGTGTTGTTGTTATTGACTGCTATGATTTTGTATGGTCCGTCGTATAGTAAGAAAAATTTGTGTATTTCTTTATCTTCCATTGATGATAGTTTATGCTTTTTGACAAGTACTTCGTCCCCTACCTCGTATTTTGGGAATGTTCGTTCCTTGTCTTTTGCTTTCTTACGTTGTTGTGATTTCTCTTTCATTCGTTTCATTACAATCTGGACTATTTCATCGTTGATCACTTCCTTCTTGTGAGTAGGAAATGGTATTAAATCTTGTATAGATAACTTGATGGGTTCGTTGAACATGATATGCATAGGAGTGTACCCCGTAGTTGAATGTGTGGTGTGGTTGATCCAGAATTCAATTTTGTCTAGCCATTGGACCCAATTCGTGTGTTTCTCATGGCAGTAAGTCCGGAGCATTCTTCCTATCTCCCGATTTACACGCTCGACCGGATTACTCTGTGGGTGGTATGTGGTGGTATGTTTGATTTGTATGTCCAGCTTCGTCAATTCCTGTAACCATTTCTTACTAGTGAATTGTGTTCCGTTGTCTGTAAGTATTTTTTGAAATTTACCGATTGTTGGAATATAATTGTTAATTATCTTGTTTAATATTGTGTTAGTTGTAGCAGGTTTGAGTGGATATAGCTTAATGTGCTTTGAAAAGATATCCAACAGGGCTAAGATATATTTGCAGCCACGCTGTCCTCTGGGTAATGGTCCCATCAGATCTGCCGAAATTATTTCTCTTGGTTCGGCGGGTAAGATGCTTAACGTTGGTCCCCTAGCCGTTATATTATTAATTTTTGTCTTTTGGCACAGATAACATCCTTTGAGTATTCGTTTTACTGTTCGGTACATATCACGAAATTGATGGTTGGCCTTCAATAGTTGATATGTTTTGTACGTTCCGCAATGTCCATAGATGATGTGTGTTTCTTCAATGAGTTGTGGTACTATGCATTTTGGTACATAAATCTGATACTCGCTTGTTGCTGACTTACAGAATAACAATTTTTTATGAATTAATAGATATTTTCCTGATTGTTCATTGATTTTATTTTTTAGTTTGGTGATTTCTTTATCTTGTTGCTGTAACGTTAATATATTCTTGAATTGGTCTCTGAGTGATGTACTATATGTCAGTGAAGACAATTTTTTAATTATAATGGTTCGTGTATGCGTTGGTAATTCTTCCTCAGTGTCCTGGGGATACCGAGTTAATGTGTCCGCTCCGATGTTTTCTCTTCCCTGTATATATTGTATTTCCAACTGGAATTCTTGTAGGAAAATAGACCATCGTATAAGTCGAGAGTTGAGTAGTTGACATGTGTTTAAAAATGTTAGGGCATGGTGATCGGTTAATATCTTGACCTGGTGTCCTAGTAAATAACTGCGGAATTTTTTGCATGCAAAAACAATAGCTAGCAATTCTAATTCGGTAACGCCGTAATTACGTTCAGCTGGTTTCAACGTTCGACTGGCAAATCCCAATGATTGATGCTGTCCTTCGCTGCTGATTTGGTAGAGTTCAGCCCCGACATGAGTGGCTGATGCGTCCGTATTGACAAAAAATGTTTCAGAGAAATTCGGAAATTGTATTACTATATCCTCTAAAAACTTTCTTTTGATGTTTTCAAATGCTTGCTGACTAGTTGTGTCCCACGTCCATGACACATCCTTCTTGGTGAGTCTGCTCAAATGTTCAGTGTCTTGAGATAGGTCTCTTATGAATTTTCTATAGACATTTATAAATCCTAAAAAAGATTGTACTTGTTTCTTTGTCTTTGGTGGTTGAAAATTGTTAACTGCTTGTACTTTTTCTGGATCCATTGATATCCCTTTTTCCGAGATTATATGTCCAAGAAATTTGATTTGATTTTTTAGAAATTGAGACTTTTTGTAATTTATTGTAATATTGTGTTCAGTAATTTTTTTGAATACTAGTTCTATATGGTACATATGTTCTTTGAAACTTCTGGAAGTTATATGTATGTCATCCACATATACTGCTGCGACGCTAAGTATTTCAGGTCCTAGGACTTGGTCTAGTATCTTTTGAAACTCGGCTACTGAATTTATGAGTCCGAATGGGAGTACTTTAAACTGGTAATTCCTACCTTGGTGTAGAAACGCGGTGATTTCTCTGCATTCTCTCCGTAATGGGCATTGCCAATATCCGGCAGTTAAATCAATGGAACTTAAATATTTCATTCCTTGGAATTTTGCAAATATTTCTTCCATGTTCATAGGGCATTCTCTATCTGGAATTATTCTGGTATTGATTTTCCGTGCATCAAGACATACTCAAACGTCTTCGTTTTTCTTTTCAACACATACTATTGGTGATGAGTCTAGGGCCCGGAAGTTTATGCACTAAAAACTACCGAAATATGCATGCACTTATGCGCTTAAAAATCGTGATATATGCGCTTAAATATGCCCTTATTTTCTTAAATTTATAAATATAAGGAAAAAAACATTATTATACTACTACGATTTTTATTCAAATTTCTTTGACAGGTAATTAAAAATATTATTAATTAATAAACATTTTTAAATATTGCAATTCACAATCAACGACTTTGATAAATTTTCAAATTTAAATGACCGCCGGTTATCTGCAAACATATTTTTGTATACCGAAAAGCTCCACTCCACGTCAACCGAAGAAATTGGTGCGTATTTGAAATATAGTAGATCATCACAAGAAATATCTTCAGGTAAATTATCCATTGTGATTTCTTCTCCCAGCATAACTTTTGAAATTTTGGTTAGTATTTTGAAGCCCAGATTCTTCGCAATAACTTCTTCAAATTTTTTATAAATTGTAATGCCTTTGGAACATTTTATTGTATTTAATTTATTTTCTACATTCTCCACTGTTTTTATTGCGTCAGTTAAAAGAGTTCCCTGAGTTTCTAAACATGTAATAGCCGTAGTTAGAAATCTATAATTTGTATAAATAAAAGCTAAATTAGATTCTAAATCTGTTTCTGACATAATTTTTTTAACTTTTCCAATGGCTAGCTCATCATCAGCATCTAATAAATGTACGACTTTTTTAATTGCTTTAAAATTCTCACAATAGTACATTGCGGCTTTTAACCAGGTTCCCCAACGCGTAATGATAGGAGAAGGAGGCAATGGTGCTTCTGGGGCTTCTCTTCGGAACAATTCAACGCGAGCTGGCGCCTTTAAGAACACTTTTTTCATATTCAAAATAAGTTCGTCAACTTTTGGAAATTCTGCACGAATTTTCTCGCATACACGATGCAAACCATGGGCGAGGCAGGTTATATGTACCATTTTAGAATAGAACGCTTGAATAGATTTTGCAGCTTTCACCATATATGGTGCTGCATCAGTCACAAATAAAATAACATCGTCATGGTTAATTCCATTTGGCCACAAAGAAAAAAGGGTTCTATCAAATAATTTACTTATTGTCGTGTGGTTGGCTTTTTCTAATACTTCCGAAGCAATTAAAAAAATTTTACCTGGTCCGTCGGTTAGTAAGGTTCCAATTATCACATTCGCCACATAACGTCCTTCTGTATCTGTTGTCTCATCTATAGACACCCAGATTTTTTTATTAAGTATTTGATTTCTTATTTCATTCATCGTATCTTCGTAGCAATCATTGACATATGTTTTTCTCAGTGTAGATACAGATGGTATATCTTTATTTATGTACTTTTCAAGGAATAAACGTAGATGAGGATTTCCTAATTTTTCTAATGGAATATTTGATTTTAAGAATGCTTTACATAAATCCTTAAAAAAAGTCAGATTTTCGTGTTGGAGTAGTAATTAGCTGTTGTGTGGCATTTTTATTTTGACGATTAGAGGCTCTTATATGTTTCTCAGTACTTAAGTGCTGAGTAACACTGAAACGTTTTTCGCACTTTACCTTGACTTCGCATATCTTACAAAATAATACACTCCCGTCGAACGCGAAAATATGTTCACCGAATTCAGTAACGTAATTTTTACCTCTAACGGTAACTGATGTTTTTACTTTCGGCATTTTAACACAAGTTAATCTAAAAAGGTGGACACTCGATATTCACTCGCGGAACTACGGAAGACGTCAAACAATACCAACGAGAAATAACGAACTGATTGCATTCTATAATCGTGTTATTGTAATAATCCCAATAACAGAAAATATCAGCACTTTTCTAAAAATAAATATATTTAATTGAAAATATATTGTGGAATACCCGTTATCGGGCCGCCGCCGTGCGCCGCACCGCCAATACAACTATAAATAATTTGGTATTGTTTTATTTTTTTATCAATAGGACATTCAGAAGTAATTTATTTTGTGAATTACATAACATTTGACTCTAATATGCAGTTAATATCAAAAAAGTTGTAAAATATGCGAATAAATAAAAAAACCTCAAAATATGCAATTATATGCAAAATAAAATTTTGTATTTGGATTTGTTTAAGTATAATTCAAATTTGTAGCTGATCTAGCAATTTTTTAGTCCATTCAGTAATAACATGCAAATGCATGAACTTCCGGGCCCTAGTGATGACCATGCTGATGTTGATCGTTCGATGATTCCTAACTTTAGCATACGTTGTATTTCAGCATCAACTTTAGGAATCCGTGCTACTGGTATTGGATATTGTCGTTGGTGGATTGGTTCCCCTGGTTTAACTCGTATTTGACATTGGAATTTTTCGATTTTTCCTGGTTGGTCTGAAAAAATCCCTTCATATTTTTCTAATAACGATACAAACATTTGTTTTTCTTCATTAGTGAGGACTATTTGGTTATCTTCTGAATTTTCATTTATCTCGACGTTAAGTAAGTTCTCCTTGGAATCTTTCAATCGTGGTTTTTTATTTGCAAATGGTATGGTATGTGCTACTTTATCTATTTTGAATTGTACTGTCTGTTCATTGAATTTGATTTGCGCAGAATATTTCTTCAAAATGTCGGCACCGATTATTTCTTTTTCATTCAGGTTTTCAACTTGAATGAAATTAGTCTGTATATATACATTTCCTATTTTGCATTCACAAAATATTTGTTTTGACACTTTGCAAATCTTTTTTCCTACTGCATTGCTTATTTGTATTCCGGTCACTGGAAGTTGTGGGATTTTTGGGTTTCTATTTGTGATAATGTCTACCACCTCCTTAGTGAGTACACTTATTGTTGCTCCTGTGTCGATAAGTAAGGTAACATCCTCTCCTTCTATGGTACATTGAATATAAGGACTTACTGACTGGTTTGCTGTGTTTAATGAATTAATTGCATGTACTTCACTATTGCTAGTTTCCGCCTGTTCCTCCTTATTTGTGGCCACTTGGTTAATTTTTTCAGTCTGTTGTTGACTGTTTGTTTGTGTTTCTGGTCGTCTGTCATGGTTGCGGTATGGTTGATTATTCCATCTATTGTTGCGTGGTGTCATGTTGCTCCATCCACTGCTTCAAGTATTATTCCCGTTATTATTGCTTTGATTGTTATTGTTGTTTGAATTGTTTTGGTAACTTTGACTGGTTTTTTGATAATTTGTCTTGTTTTCCGTAGGTTGCTCACTTTGCCCCTCCTCACCAAGTACTTTCATGGCTGTGAGTATCGTACATTCGGGTAGTGATACCAATATTGCTCTGAGATATCCTGGGTAGTGTCTTGCTATGTGCTTTACTATTTCATTCTCCGACAATCGCGGTACTTCTAGGTGTCGAAGTTTGGTTGCCCATGTGGCAAAATGTTCACGGTAGTTGGTGTTGATTGGTATGTCTTTTCTACTAAGACATTGGCTCCATACCTGTATTTGTATTTCCCTTGACCAGAATTCATCGATGAATGCCTTTTTGAAGTCATCATAATTGGTGAGTTGGAATCTGACAGTAGAAAACCAACTTGATGCGGCCCCTTTTAAACAATCACCCACAATAATTATTTTCTCACCGACGTATGACTGTTTTATGGCAAAGTATTCTTCCAGTCGGTAAAGAAAGTCGATTGGGTGTCCATCGCGGTTGTTTCCGTAGAATATTGGACGCGATATCTCGGTGTTGTGTACTTGTTCCGTTCTGTTGTTGCATTCATTATGCACTGGTTGTCTATTGCTATGCTCGTATTTCAGTTATACGTCATGAAGTTGTTCTTCAATTAATTCAATTTTTCTTTCATAATTTTCAATTTTCTTGTTATTTTCGTCTTCCAAATTGTTGCATTTTTCTTCTAATCCGTTAATTTTTTTGCAGTAATTGATCGACCAAATATCGACTATTTCTTTCTACTTCAGCTTTGAATGCGTTGAAAGTTTCTTCTGATATGTTTTTCCTCGGTGACATTTTAAAGATGTAGTTTTTCTTCTTAATCTCGGGGTCGAAGTAGAATTTTCTTCCAAATCGATCACTGTAGTTGGGCGCCAAATTTATGAACACGGTATGTGTTGAAAGATTTTATTTTCAATAATAAATATATTTTACAATAGTGTTCATCTGGTTTTTTTTTTAACAATATTTTCTTTTGAAGCTTTGTGCTCAACGAGCGTACATTTAAAATATAGTATTTAGGGATTTTACAATTATAAGGGGGGATATATATATATATATCAGTATTGACTCACGGTTATTGTCGAGTTTTCGTAATTAAAATGCAGGCGTAGAGGCTCGGATGGCGTACGTGTGTTCCTGGGTTACGATTTACAGCGACTGATCAGCTCTGGACGGCTGCGTTTCCTCATAAACAAATCTTGACAGCTCGGCGGCGGCAAGATAACACAACAATGGATAAAACCAGAACGTATCCGTAACTAACGGTCTCAAGTACCGTCCGGCTTACGTAAGGTCTGTGATTGTCTAATCGACTCGGCGCGGTGTGGCGGCGACTTGACAAGTTCGGCGTCTCGTTCCGTTGGCGGTGACTGTCGTAGCGGCTCGGCGCGGTGTGGCGGCAGCTAGACAAATGCGTCGTCTCGTTCCGTTGACGGTGGACTGTATCTATGACTAGTCCTACTCGGCGGTAGAGAACGGGATTATTCGGGAAGGCCTATAGCGCATCCGTGACTAACGGTCACAAGTACCGTCCGGTTTACGCAGGTCTGGGAATAGCAAATGCCTTCCACCTAGATCGTCTCCGTGACTAACGGTCTCAAGTACCGTCCGGCTGACGATCGCTGGTGTTCAGCGGGGAGAGTGTATCGTTCCGTGTTAGCTGGCCTCTATATCTGTGGTATTGGGCGGCTCTCTCTCGTGTAGAATGTTCATGTTGTCTTAAGTATATATTGACTGTTTGTGCATACATTATAATACTTATAGATATGGAAAACGATAGATAATAAGCTGTAGTTTCTGAATATGTAACTCTTTCAACTGTAAGTTGAAAGGTTATTGAGTAAATTTGATTTTTATAACGGGCGGCGGGTGGTTTGATATTTGTTTTCTATCAACGCTCTCTGGATAAAGTGTTGGCAGTGAGTGGCGGTAGTTACTTCGCGTGTTCTACACGAGAGTGTACTGTGTGTGTACGGCGTATAGAGGGGTAACGAGCAACAAGAGCGCGTTAGTGTCATATTTGCTGTGTTGTCTCGTTACAACTGGATCCTTTTTACAATTTGCGATGGATAATTTCTTTTCAGTTTCTAAATATCGTTGGAAGTTCCTCTTGGACATACAGTGGAGAGGTTTCCTTTTTTTAATCTATAACATATTTGAATAGTTATACAATTAAATAAGAATAATTTATGCTAAACTTAATAATTAAATACTTATAAAAGATTCTAGCTTTCAAAACTAATTTATTTATATTATGAATATAAAATTATAAATACTATAATATAGTATTTATAACCTTATATGTATATATAGGTATGTTATATAGTATAGGAAGTCATCAATTTTTACATTTTCCTGTTTTGAAACTAAAAATTGATTGTCTACTGCAATAAAACCAAAGACTAATATGTTAATCGTGAGAAAAATATCTAATACTCATATTACATAATATATTGTACTATATAGTATATTAGTATATAGGTATTTAATTTAATAAGGGGAATTTAACACATTACAATATTGATACTGATACATACTAATAATTGTTAACTATTTATTTTTGCACAGCAACTGATCCCGAGCCAAACGTTGAGTTCCATGGCGAAACCAATGTTTGACAAGAGTTTCAAACTCTATATCAGAAGTTTTAAAATTGTCTCTGCATATACCTAGAAATCATTTAAATAATAATCATGACTTACAAAATTCATAGATAATAATATACCTTTTATTAGGTCCATTTCCCCAGCCCCCCTAAAATTAAATTTCAACATTTCACTTAATCCATACGTCTGTAAGTCGTTTTTAAAGGTTTGTAAAGATATTTTTTTGTTTGTAAAAAAATAGTTTTCCTATGAAATAGAAAACCCGATGGGGGGCTGAGGAAATGCCCAAAATTTTGGAATTTCGCTGATTCCATACGTTTGTAAGTCGTTTGTAAAGGTTTGTTATTGCTTTAATAATTATTTGTTATAATTATTTTTATACTTACCTTTTGAAGTAGTATACATTTTTAACAAATTAATTTTACACTTCTAATATCATTGTTTTTTTGAGTAACTGGGTTATAAATTATAATGCTAAGGCGATCTCATTATATTTATTGTTCAAAATGTGATTCCTAATTTAGTGCTACTTGTTTGAGATAAAATATCACAAAAACTTACTAGACATTATGTTAAATTTTGTTGACATATTTATTTATATTTATTGAATATGTTATAAATATGTTCATTTTATAACTATAGGTTTAACTTTAATATTTAAATTATAAAAGATATTTATAATAGTACTTTTACAAATATATGTTAAATAAATATAATAATATTATTATTATATTGTATAGTATAGACATTCACATTTTACCAGTGTTCCGTTTTTTATAGGTATAGCTTTTATTGCTAAGTCATCATAAAGTTCCCATGAACTATTAGATCTCTTGCAGTATGCTGTGTAATATCCAACCTCACTTAAGTTCCCGCCAGTAAATGAACAAACTCCTCTTAATTCATAGGTCGTGTTTTGTATTGTTAATGCTAAAGGTATTTCACTTAATTTTATGTAGCGTGATGTTGGTCCATTTGAACCTGAAAATGTTTGACAAAACATAACACTAAACATTATTTTCAAATTAATTATTTTGTTGCTGCTTTACTATTTTTTTTTAGTATTTAATTTATATAAAAGCATATTTTAATAAAAAAAATACTGTATAAATTTATATCGATATTATTTTAAAAAAATTCTAAACCTTAAAAATATTTTATTAATTAATAAATAATAATACTGTACCTTCGTCATTGTGTAAGACATCTATGAATATATGTTTATCGGATAGTGATGGTGTAATTGTTTTTATACTTACACATTTGTTGTTATCAGTATTATTGTAGCATGTATTTATAGTTTTTTGTAATCTTTCATTTATACATACAACTAGATTTTCAAAGTTACCATTATATGTGTATGATGTTTGGCAGTATTGATTATTTTTTTCAGTACATGTATTACATATTGTTTGGTCGTAGATTGTCGGGTGTTCAGGAATTATACAACTCAGTAAATTACCAAACGTTGTGTCACATTTATACATTATTTGATCGTATTTTAAAGGTGTTTGTACCGGGTCCTGTGTCTCAATAATAATTTTAGCTCTCTTTCTTTATGTATCAATCGAAATACCAGTAGATAGTACAGTTTTCGTAAATGTAATAAAAGAATTATCGGGAAATTGATCAATACACTTTAAATATTTATCACTATCGCACATTGCAGCCATAAAAAGAGATACTGCCGTATCAAAAGCACACGTATTGGTGAGGATGATTTTTTCATATCCTTTTATATTCAATGCCTTTAGATCTTCAGCTCTCGAACCATTTTTCAATAATGGCAATACTTTTTTATTATTTTTTATATTTAAATTTAAATGTTTAAGATGTGAATTTGGTGTTAGGTATGATTTTGTTTGTCTTAGGTTTTTACGTTTCCATTTTTCTGTAGCTGTGTCTTCATCATTTTTGTCAATTAAATGTTTCTGATGGTGAATTGTAAATTGTCCGCTGCCTTGTTCATCAGAACTCCTTTTTTTAAAATTAATCGTCTGTTCCTGTATGCATAGTTCATCATCACGACTTGTGAATGTATTATTTTGGAAAAAATATTCTGAGTTTAAGGATTGGTTACTTCCTTCTGAATCATCGATGGTCTGTTTGGAAGTTGAGGATTTATCACTGTTTCCTCCGTATACATTATAATCTTCCTCATTATTAATAATTTTTTTATTTTTTGGAAGAATAACCAAATCATTACATACTTCAATTGTATCATTATCAATTTGATGAAAGGAATAATCATATTTATCGTAAACTGGTTTAGGATAGCTATGCACACTATTAACCATTGGATAATTATCAGAATTATCTATGGGATCCTCAGAGATTATAGGCGTAAATTTTTCAATATCATTATCATACAACAACGCACTACCTTTTAAAGATGTTAGTCTGCGTTCAATAAATGTTTCTAAAGTTGTCGGAAGATCTATATCTTTGAAAATTACATTTTTAAGCTTATGGAAAGTCGACTCTACAGCAGCTGATGACTTTGTTACAGAGCCATAACCAAATATTGGGATCATTATCCCAGACCATAGTGGTAGCATTTTGATTTCTTTTTTATTAATGGAATAATTGAGGGTAAATACAATGGATTTAAATCATTTCCTTCTTCCTTATAACTATTGCTATCTGTATGAATAGAATCTACCCAGGAATTAAATGGATTTGCAGAATCTTCTAAACCATTTAGAACGTCATCATCCTGTTGAATTATATCATCGTTTATAGTACTATTATCTAAATTTTCAGTAGGTATCTAATATTATATCTTGAAATTCCTTTATAGAATTAATGATACCATCTGAAGCTGCTTCAATTAATTTTTTCTTATGCTTTGAACATGGTGTTTCGATGCCCGTTTCGACATTACTTCCACTGGTTTCATTTGAAGCAATCACAAATATTGATAATAATAATGACTTAATCTCAGATATATTTTGACTTTTTACTACCAAACATATCACTCGAAGATAGATTTCTTTAACTCGCTTAGAAACAGTTTTAAATGGTGACCATTTTGTTAAATTTTTAACAAAATGAGAAACATCGATGCGTATAAAACATTTTGGTAACCAAAAGCTATGACAAGAATTATTTTCTAAGATGAGTAATGAACAAATATTAATATAGTCATTAAGTGAAGAATATTGTGTGAAACTACGAACTAATCCTGATAGCAATGCAAGAGACATGTCACAACAAGTTTCCTTGGGAGGCGGAACACCACTTTTTAGCCATCTTGAAAGCCAATTATAAATAGCGATGTCTTTCAGATATCATACTACAAGTTGTAAATGTATGATTTCTGTCATCATCATAAATCACGGCTTCATACAGGTATAACGTTTGAGTTTTTATAAGACCAAGTTTAGAAAATTTTTTTATAACGGTTCCAGTAGCATCAATGATCAATGATGGATAAGTAGCATTTTTAGTGTATGCTCTATATAAATGGATTAGCTCTGGTGTATAAAAATGAATAAAAAATGGATCAAGGCCAATATCATGAATACAATCTGTGTAGGTTTTTTCTAACTTCATAAGTAAAATAGCTGTAAGTGAATCTGAGTGTCTTTGTCTAAGTTTAAGCTCTTTTGATTTAGCAACTCTCAAAGCATTAGCTGATGGCAAAATAGAAGGTTCCAATTGACCTAAAATAATGTCGATAGAAAATATAGATATGGATATTATTAAAAAGTACAAAATTTAAAACCAAGTAAAATAAAAATATTTTTCATTTTTTATGCTTATGTTTGAGTTATTAATAAATAGAGTTAAGATGTTGATGAGTTAAAAAACAAAATGTCCTAAAAAAAAATGCAAAAATGCCCTAAAAGCTTCAAAAAATTACCTTAAAAATGGTCAAAAAAACTAATTAAGTAGGTAAGTGAAAAAAATAAATTTATAAATAATTGAACATTGATAAAACATGTTGTCAGTGATGAGATGATTCATTGCACCCCTTATGGCGTTAGGTGGGTGGTATATATCGTCTTATTTGAATATTATGTGTTGGTTTTTGCTTGATCCATTATCGTTGTGTTGTTATTGACTGCTATGATTTTGTATGGTCCGTCGTATAGTAAGAAAAATTTGTGTATTTCTTTATCTTCCATTGATGATAGTTTATGCTTTTTGACAAGTACTTCGTCCCCTACCTCGTATTTTGGGAATGTTCGTTCCTTGTCTTTTGCTTTCTTACGTTGTTGTGATTTCTCTTTCATTCGTTTCATTACAATCTGGACTATTTCATCGTTGATCACTTCCTTCTTGTGAGTAGGAAATGGTATTAAATCTTGTATAGATAACTTGATGGGTTCGTTGAACATGATATGCATAGGAGTGTACCCCGTAGTTGAATGTGTGGTGTGGTTGATCCAGAATTCAATTTTGTCTAGCCATTGGACCCAATTCGTGTGTTTCTCATGGCAGTAAGTCCGGAGCATTCTTCCTATCTCCCGATTTACACGCTCGACCGGATTACTCTGTGGGTGGTATGTGGTGGTATGTTTGATTTGTATGTCCAGCTTCGTCAATTCCTGTAACCATTTCTTACTAGTGAATTGTGTTCCGTTGTCTGTAAGTATTTTTTGAAATTTACCGATTGTTGGAATATAATTGTTAATTATCTTGTTTAATATTGTGTTAGTTGTAGCAGGTTTGAGTGGATATAGCTTAATGTGCTTTGAAAAGATATCCAACAGGGCTAAGATATATTTGCAGCCACGCTGTCCTCTGGGTAATGGTCCCATCAGATCTGCCGAAATTATTTCTCTTGGTTCGGCGGGTAAGATGCTTAACGTTGGTCCCCTAGCCGTTATATTATTAATTTTTGTCTTTTGGCACAGATAACATCCTTTGAGTATTCGTTTTACTGTTCGGTACATATCACGAAATTGATGGTTGGCCTTCAATAGTTGATATGTTTTGTACGTTCCGCAATGTCCATAGATGATGTGTGTTTCTTCAATGAGTTGTGGTACTATGCATTTTGGTACATAAATCTGATACTCGCTTGTTGCTGACTTACAGAATAACAATTTTTTATGAATTAATAGATATTTTCCTGATTGTTCATTGATTTTATTTTTTAGTTTGGTGATTTCTTTATCTTGTTGCTGTAACGTTAATATATTCTTGAATTGGTCTCTGAGTGATGTACTATATGTCAGTGAAGACAATTTTTTAATTATAATGGTTCGTGTATGCGTTGGTAATTCTTCCTCAGTGTCCTGGGGATACCGAGTTAATGTGTCCGCTCCGATGTTTTCTCTTCCCTGTATATATTGTATTTCCAACTGGAATTCTTGTAGGAAAATAGACCATCGTATAAGTCGAGAGTTGAGTAGTTGACATGTGTTTAAAAATGTTAGGGCATGGTGATCGGTTAATATCTTGACCTGGTGTCCTAGTAAATAACTGCGGAATTTTTTGCATGCAAAAACAATAGCTAGCAATTCTAATTCGGTAACGCCGTAATTACGTTCAGCTGGTTTCAACGTTCGACTGGCAAATCCCAATGATTGATGCTGTCCTTCGCTGCTGATTTGGTAAAGTTCAGCCCCGACATGAGTGGCTGATGCGTCCGTATTGACAAAAAATGTTTCAGAGAAATTCGGAAATTGTATTACTATATCCTCTAAAAACTTTCTTTTGATGTTTTCAAATGCTTGCTGACTAGTTGTGTCCCACGTCCATGACACATCCTTCTTGGTGAGTCTGCTCAAATGTTCAGTGTCTTGAGATAGGTCTCTTATGAATTTTCTATAGACATTTATAAATCCTAAAAAAGATTGTACTTGTTTCTTTGTCTTTGGTGGTTGAAAATTGTTAACTGCTTGTACTTTTTCTGGATCCATTGATATCCCTTTTTCCGAGATTATATGTCCAAGAAATTTGATTTGATTTTTTAGAAATTGAGACTTTTTGTAATTTATTGTAATATTGTGTTCAGTAATTTTTTTGAATACTAGTTCTATATGGTACATATGTTCTTTGAAACTTCTGGAAGTTATATGTATGTCATCCACATATACTGCTGCGACGCTAAGTATTTCAGGTCCTAGGACTTGGTCTAGTATCTTTTGAAACTCGGCTACTGAATTTATGAGTCCGAATGGGAGTACTTTAAACTGGTAATTCCTACCTTGGTGTAGAAACGCGGTGATTTCTCTGCATTCTCTCCGTAATGGGCATTGCCAATATCCGGCAGTTAAATCAATGGAACTTAAATATTTCATTCCTTGGAATTTTGCAAATATTTCTTCCATGTTCATAGGGCATTCTCTATCTGGAATTATTCTGGTATTGATTTTCCGTGCATCAAGACATACTCAAACGTCTTCGTTTTTCTTTTCAACACATACTATTGGTGATGAGTCTAGGGCCCGGAAGTTTATGCACTAAAAACTACCGAAATATGCATGCACTTATGCGCTTAAAAATCGTGATATATGCGCTTAAATATGCCCTTATTTTCTTAAATTTATAAATATAAGGAAAAAAACATTATTATACTACTACGATTTTTATTCAAATTTCTTTGACAGGTAATTAAAAATATTATTAATTAATATACATTTTTAAATATTGCAATTCACAATCAACGACTTTGATAAATTTTCAAATTTAAATGACCGCCGGTTATCTGCAAACATATTTTTGTATACCGAAAAGCTCCGCTCCACGTCAACCGAAGAAATTGGTGCGTATTTGAAATATAGTAGATCATCACAAGAAATATCTTCAGGTAAATTATCCATTGTGATTTCTTCTCCCAGCATAACTTTTGAAATTTTGGTTAGTATTTTGAAGCCCAGATTCTTCGCAATAACTTCTTCAAATTTTTTATAAATTGTAATGCCTTTGGAACATTTTATTGTATTTAATTTATTTTCTACATTCTCCACTGTTTTTATTGCGTCAGTTAAAAGAGTTCCCTGAGTTTCTAAACATGTAATAGCCGTAGTTAGAAATCTATAATTTGTATAAATAAAAGCTAAATTAGATTCTAAATCTGTTTCTGACATAATTTTTTTAACTTTTCCAATGGCTAGCTCATCATCAGCATCTAATAAATGTACGACTTTTTTAATTGCTTTAAAATTCTCACAATAGTACATTGCGGCTTTTAACCAGGTTCCCCAACGCGTAATGATAGGAGAAGGAGGCAATGATGTTCTGGGGCTTCTCTTCGGAACAATTCAACGCGAGCTGGCGCCTTTAAGAACACTTTTTTCATATTCAAAATAAGTTCGTCAACTTTTGGAAATTCTGCACGAATTTTCTCGCATACACGATGCAAACCATGGGCGAGGCAGGTTATATGTACCATTTTAGAATAGAACGCTTGAATAGATTTTGCAGCTTTCACCATATATGGTGCTGCATCAGTCACAAATAAAATAACATCGTCATGGTTAATTCCATTTGGCCACAAAGAAAAAAGGGTTCTATCAAATAATTTACTTATTGTCGTGTGGTTGACTTTTTCTAATACTTCCGAAGCAATTAAAAAAATTTTACCTGGTCCGTCGGTTAGTAAGGTTCCAATTATCACATTCGCCACATAACGTCCTTCTGTATCTGTTGTCTCATCTATAGACACCCAGATTTTTTTATTAAATATTTGATTTATTATCATTTATTATGACTTATTTCATTCATCGTATCTTCGTAGCAATCATTGACATATGTTTTTCTCAGTGTAGATACAGATGGTATATCTTTATTTATGTACTTTTCAAGGAATAAACGTAGATGAGGATTTCCTAATTTTTCTAATGGAATATTTGATTTTAAGAATGCTTCACATAAATCCTTAAAAGAGTCAGATTTTCGTGTT
>JANEHU010002805.1:0-43518 GCA_027563435.1 Nasonovia ribisnigri | reverse complement strand
TTCTGAGTTTTGACTACGTAATGGCTAATGCCTAATACCTAACCTATGTAATTTTCGGAAACAGCTCCGTGCCGCCATGAATGTCGCAAGTACGCAACACGTGACTAGTAACCACGATTTTGATAGCAATTATTACGGTTAGTACCATGGTAACTATTAACTACAACAGTGTTTTCAAAAGGACCACACGGTCCCACGGCAGGTTAATTTATTATAGTTCAGAGTATTTTTTTTTTTATTTTTTTTTTTGGACAGCCAAAGCCAAAATCGATAGTCCGCTCGAAGCGGCAGGCTCGTGTATTTTCATTTTTCTTATCATCTTATTTTATTTATTCTTTAACGTGTGAACATGATTGAAGAGGCTATGATTGTTTGTCGTTTTTTTTGAGATTCGTGGTTATCGAAATTACCATTTATCAGTTACTAGTTGCGTCTTATTCTTCACAATAACAAATTGGCGGTTAGTATTCAGCGTTAAGAGTTAAGTCTTGAAGGGTAGTTACTTCAGTTACTTGTTAGTATAGGGCGTATAGGTGTAAAGGTGTAAATTTCAAAATTCATTCTTACTGTGAAGTGTAAATAAGATTTGTGTAAACCGAGTTATATTAACTAGAGTTATCTAGTGACTCGGGACTCAATTTGACAACAACAAAAAAGGTGAGCTTCAGAAATTAGTCTATTTTTTTAATTTAATACCCTTACTGTAGGAACTTAAAATTTTTTATTTAAAGATCAACCAAGAAATGTAATATTACAATATTTTGTTAGAAAGTAGAAACTTAATAATTATCAATAGCAATATATTATTAAACTATACACACTACGAAGTAAAATTTTTTTTTAAATTTTGTATACTATATTGATTGTTTTATTGCAATGAGTATAGTTTTTTAGGTTTTAAATAAATTTGAAAATCTAAAATTTCAGCTACTTTGCATGTACTAGATGGAATACTAACTTTTTCTTTAGATAAGTGTATAATGTATATTCATTATTTTTCTCTATCTTATGGTTTATTATTGAGTCATAGATATTGGTACATATTTAATCCCGAATTAACCAAACCTCCTGTAACACCTTTAAAAACCTTTAAAAAAATCAAACACCCGAAACCCATATAACCCAAATGATTCAATTTACCTGAATTAACCAAAACAAATTATTAATTAACTAACCGAATAAAACATTCTGGTTTACCTGAAACCCAAATAATTTTTTTACAATTTTTACAATCTTCATGTGATATATCATTTTTTATACATTTTATGTTGTTAGTTTAATTAGTTAGTTGATAATAATAATATTTAAACATTTTGCTAAACAATTATAAATTTAAAAAAAATATCTATTTAAAATGACTATAAAATATTATGTTTTATCTGGACTACAGGCTACTAAACACCAACATTAACCCGAATAATAATGGTCATTAACACCCAAACGTATGTTTAAATTTTTTATTCTGGTGTTTCAACACCTGAATACATGCAACACTCAAAAGCCGAATAAATTATAAGGGGACAAAGCCCTGATATTAAAACAACTGATATTTTTGTTTTAAAGGTTAGTGAACATTCATCATTATGAGTAAGCGCAGAGCAGGTAATGAACTAACCAAAGACAATTGGGATGAGGAAGAAGAAAAAGTAGAACCGGGAATATTTAAGGTGGCAGATGATTCTGTATTAAAAAACCGAGTTCTGAAAAGAGCAAAAAGAACATTACAAAGAGATGAATCTGGTGAACTAAAACCAATATTTTCTGGATTTTCGGGATTCAACAGTCTTTCCAGTAATATGAATTCCAAACAAGCGTTTTCCTTTTTGTCAAAATCAAATGACACACCGAGTGAGAGTGGAAACCATCCATCTGCATCAACGATTAATTCATTGACTACGTCTAGTAGCTTAACATTTTCAGAAAGCAACAGTACCAAAAGTTCAACTCCGCCAATTGTGAATCATGTTAAAGTGATGAAACTTAACGAGGCATTTGTTAAATTTATTACAAATGCCGTGCAGAAAAATCCTTATTGTGTGTTAACTCCTTCATTGAAAGACTATGAAAAACAAATTAGTAAATTTGTCGATATTACTAGTTGCAAAACAAATACTCCTGATTCGATGGCTTCTACGAAAGGTTTGCATATTCATATCCATATTTATATTATACAGTAGATTCTCATTATGTCAAATGTTAATATCTCAAACTTAATTTAAATCTCTCTGAAATAATATTAACATTACATTAAGACGATAATTATTTTCTGTTTCCCTTGAGTTTTGACATAACGATAGTTTACCGTATTTAAATTTTGAATTTAAGGTTAGGTTAACAATTATGATTATGTTATTCATTTATCAAAAATGTATAGATACTATTTTTTTTTTTGAATAGATATTAGTATAATTATAACAATCTAATATAATATTTAATGTAGAATAAAATACTATTTTCATAAGTAGGTAAGTTATGATATACATAACAGTTTAAATGCTAAAATTTATTGGATATGCTAACAACATTTTTTTTTAACTGTATTTAAAAGATATACACTCTTTTTCTTTGAGGTTTTTAATTATTTATATGACTATACCTTATTTTATGTTGTGTCTATTGCAAATTTCATAGCTAAATTGCATTTGATCATATACCTAATTGGGGAGGGATTATAATTTGTGCTTAACTCCCACAATTTTGAAATTATCACCATCAATTTTTTCTTATTAATTTACATTTTAATAGTCATTATGCAGGTTAGATCCATAAGACCATAACCATAATATAGTATGGCTTTCATTGATATTGTGCCTCTGCATTTAAATTTTTTCTCAAGAAATTTTAACAGTGTTTCAATACCCAATGTATAATTAAACTTATTGAGCTAAATTAAAAAATATAACATGAATAAACTACTGGTTATAAATTATAATAATGCCTGTACTTTTTGAACCAACCTAGGGTATTACACCCCTGTTTGTATTTTCTTTTTACGTATTCTCTCACTGGCTTACACAAGTCAAATTTATACTAGACAATAACAATATCGATGTTCAATATCTAGAAATTTACATTTGCTACCTATTTATCATTGTCCGTAATGTAAAAACTTAGTTAATACTATTGTTTTAGGATGTTATAGATCATATCTCATAGTTTTAAATGATTTATAATATATTAATAAAGGTTTTTAATAAAATGTTTCAGGATCTCCTCAAATATCAATAATGGAAAGTAAAATTACACGTACAAAGAACTCTGATGAAGTAAAAAATAATTCTGTTAATGTCCAGAGAAGTGAAACTAATTTTATAAATCCAACTGGCAATATTTCTAATAATGAACAATTGTTTAGTTTTGGTAATAAAAGCCAAGACACTAATGCCAAAGAATCAAGTACAAATATTTTGAAAGCTGATAAGACGGTCACAGAAGATACAGAAAAAGATGTAGAAACAAAATTGCAACAATTTTCTTCAGAAGAATCAAAGAATACACTGACTGGGACCAATGGATTCAAATTGGGTGATTTCAAATTTAACAATCAGTCATTGTCAACTTCTTTTACTAGCAAATCGCCTGACTTTAAATTTAGTGATGTAAAAACGTCGCCATTTAGTTCAAATGATAAAAAAATGTCATCCTCAGAAAAACCTGTTGTATGCAAGACATTAAACACAAAGCCTCCATTTAATTTTGGAAGTACCCTACCATCATTTTCATTTAAATCTACAGAACAAAATAACTCCAAGCCATTCTTTAGTTTTGGATCAAAATCACCAACCTTAACGTTTTCCTCTGAAAATTTGAAGACTCCTCAGGAACCTCAAAATCCAAAAGATGAAGATGAGGATCAACCGCCAGTTGTGAATTTTACACCTATTAAAGAGAATGATGCAGTTTTTGAGTCTAAAAGTAAACTATTTTGTTTTAAAAATGGTAAATATGAAGAACTTGGAGTTGGTCAATTGTATTTAAAACCAGTAGATGATAAAAAAATACAATTAATCATGAGGAACGATAGTGCCTTGGGAACTATTATGGCAAATACGTTACTCAATGAATCTGTTAATTTTACTAAACGCAACGCAAAAAATATTCAATTAACATGTGTTCTTGATCCTACAAAAAATACCAAACCGCAAACAGTTCTATTCAAATTTAAGGATTCACAAATCACCGATTCGTTTGAAAACGAACTAAACAAATTAAAAAAGTAGTCCCAATATTAAGTTCTCAGATTGAAAATTATTGATTTTCTTATTTGTATAATTTAATGTTCTTCCAGACTATTATAGATGAATAATAATAACATACTATTGTGGGATAAGTTATATTGATTTGAGTAGGTTTCATTCATATTAAATAAACAATAAATAAAATAACTTTGGTGTTTTAATTTTTAACCACCGTGTAATGTAGATATAAATGTAATATTGTCATTATTCTTAATTTGATATTTTAAATCGCCCAAGAGTTCCCAATCTTGGTCATTTACAGCTACAATGATGCCTGGCCTCACAGTGTTGCCCTTCATAAACAAATCACATTTGTCTTTGTCAACCAATATATTGTCTTTAATCCAGAACAAGAGCAGTCCTAGTGTCCAAGGCTTTTCTGTTTCAGGCAATATCACTTTGTGTTTCTTTACATTGTTAAATAGAATTTGAAGTCCACTTGTAAACTCGGTGGTTATATTCAGTCCCTTTTCCATTATTTTCTAAAAATCTAAATGAAAAACGTTAGCTAAATTTTAAATACCTACAAGGAAATGAACGTTTTAATACAATGTATAGTACTCTGTTACCTGTTAGTACTGTGTTCGAGTTGTATTTATTGTGTTAAAATACCACTTATACGACGTTTTGTCGTACCTATGTGCATTTATTTTTATAAATTATATTCAAGTTACAACGTAGATGTGAATGTGAAACAGAATAAATGAGAATTAAAATTATTAATTTAAAAAAACGTACGTTTTAAATTCTAATGTATTAATCGATTGATGATAATACACAGAATAACAACATGGTGTGGTTAGGAATATTTGATAAGATAATTCAGGGACTCCAAAATGGGTGATTGTAAACCATAGAGTATTACTCTATGTTGTAAACTCGGTGGGTTGCTTCCAGTTTTACCAATTACATCTTTTCCCATAATATATTTTTTCCATAGAAAAAATAAATATGAAAATTAGTTTATTTTACATCTGTTACCAAAAACTATTTTTTCCAATATCCTCACTACCACTTTTAACCACTGAACTACTAAATATATTATGTATTTAGTTCAGTGGTTTTCACATTATAACATTTTCCTATGTATCCCTATATTAGTCCTAAAATCTAATTTCTTCTATATGGTAAAAGTAAACATTTTTTTGTAATATTTTTTATTTGTTTTATAATTACCTATCCTTTTATATAAAATAAACTAGATTCAGTTATTTATTTGTTTATTTGTATAAATAACTAGGAGAAAAACTTAGAAGAAAATTTGAGGTACAATAGACTAAGGGAAATAGGTATTACCTGTAAGGATATCTGAAAGGAAATAGAGATTATAATATATAATAATTATTATTCAAATTATTAATAGTTAAAATGTATTTTTGTAACTAAATCATCATTAATAAATAATAATAACTATGTAGTTATAAATCCACAGTTTCGAAGATGCTATTAATCTATTATTATAGTAATGTTATTGTCATTATAATATACCCAGTATCTTCGATTCAATTGTATATTGTATCTTGTATCTCGTACAGTCGTACAATTATATGAAGTATCGAGTGTCTTGTATCGTGATACATTTTTAGTCAATGTGTCAACTGCTGAAACGCTCTGAGTGTACGTATCGGCCGGCGTTGCTAGTTCCCGGATGGGTGACCACCCGGGATTTTTAGCAACGAATTCTTGCCACACATAGAAAAACGTGTTTCAACTAACCGTTCCTCCCTCTACAAAAAAAAAAAAAAAGCAACCTACAATCAAAAACAGCTAATGGCCATAGTTGCCGGGCTTAAGCTCAATAATAAAAAAAAAAAAAACTATTTAAATGACAAATATTGAACAATACTAATTAAAATATTTTTTTTCTTATTTTTTTGTTCACAAACTCTTTTATAATACTTGACCAATCAATACTTCTAAGTATCTCATTTTCTATTGACAGCAATGAAAGGGAAGATGTTTTATCTTGAGATAAAGAGGATCTTAAATAATTTTTAACTCGTCGAAGCACTGAAAATGATCGTTCACCACTCACATTGGTGCAAGGCATACAAGCAAAGATTCTTAAAATTATAAGAACATTAGGAAAGGTAGCTTTTAATGGAGAATTAGATAATTTTTTTAACAGTCCGTTCATAGATAAATCATTAGTGTGAAATAATAGTACATTAGTACGATAATACTAATTATTATTAGTTGTTTCTTAATCCCGAGTTTTCCATTATGTCATACGTACAATTTGTATGTTTTCTTTTTGACTCTGAGATACAAAAAAAAAAATTAGAAAAAATTTACCACCCCCAAAAAACTTCCGCCCGGGGCAAATGCCACTTTTGCCCCCCCCCCCTTAATGCACCCTGCTTGTAACCTACTGTACAGCAGAGTGACGACATCCACTCCCCCCTTTTTTTTTGTTTGAAAGTAAAATCATTATTATTTTCAAAGTCAAATAATAATAAAATGTATGCCTGATATTATGTTGAACCCTCAAAAATATTGTCATTTATAATTTTTTTAATAGTTGATTTTACTCGATTTCTCAAAAATCATAAAAATCGATTCTAGGTGAAAAGTTTTATGGGTATTCTACGTCGAACGTGGGTCTGAGGGTACACAAATTCTGAGCTGACATTCTCTTAACTCACGAATATAGTAATTAGTAATATACCCAGCTTTTAATTTTTTGAGTCTTATTCACACATCGCACTGGACTAATTTTATTATATTTAAAATAATGTAAATAAATAAATTTCAAAGAATCATAATAAGAATAATATGAAATATTTAGAAGTTTATTTAGGTAGGTACGTCATTTAAAAATCGACAAAATTTGATGCTATGATGAATATGTAAAAGGATAGTATACTCTAGAGTCTAGACTATATACATATAGGTACCTACACTATATAGTATACCACTATAACAAACAATTATTATTTCATTTTTTTTGTATACAATTTGTATTAACTTCAATTTTATAAAATGCATAGTTATTCAAGTATTTTATTAATATACAAAAGTACGACTTTCTTTTTTTACATTAGGTAGGTAGGTAGGTATATATTATAAAAAAATTGTTTTGATATTTTAATATTACATTTTTATAAATATTAGCAATAATCATTATTACGTGAGTCCCTGGTGGCTGCTGGTATATTTCAAATGTACATTTTACATTCCAGAATATTCCCAAAATCCAGTAATGACAATCTTCACTTTATCCTAAAACCATTTTAACCAATCTTTACTCATTCCATTTGGAAGAAAATAGATATTGAATAAAATGGTTTGTAGTAAAAAGACATTTTGGACCAATTGTGTATTAGGAAATATAAATTTCGGAAAAAAGTAGTACAGTCTCGCTATAGTATTGTGGTTTTTACTTTTTAGTCGTGTTTGCGAACCCCTGTATTATATTATCAGATACTACTCATGATACTATAGTACATATACTATAATAATGGTAGCAGTTGCCAGTTAAAACTTAAGAATTTAGAAGCGGGAAATGCATGTCGAGTGATGCGTGTTTATTTTAAGTTTTTAATTTTTATCCAGTTATACTGTTCTATATTTCACCCGAATTTCTTCCACTATTAATTATTATATCTTATAATTAGTGACTATTTTTCAAGAACAACAAATGTCATGGGGCCGATTCCGGTGGATCGTATTATAAGCATAAGCAGTGAAGACCATGTAAATATTTTTTCACTCTAAATTAATATTTTTATTAATAATTTTACGACCGTGATCAATTATAACAAATAGGCACACAAAGCTGAGAATATACTTAACGTCTCAGATTCACATCAAACGTGGCGCTGTAAATCAGGTGAAAAACAAGCCACAGTCATTCTTCAATTTTTAAAACCATCGATCATTAGTTCCATTGATGTTGGAAATGATAATTCTGCTTTTGTAGAAATATTTGTAGGAAAATCTACGTCTGACGAATTTCAAGTAAACATTGCATATATAATATTGATTGTACAATAAATGTATCTAACTTTTAATTTATTCTATGACCTTTACATTGTAGGTACTATTGGTAACTTCTTCTTTGATGACATTGCATGAATGTAAAAATGGATTAAATGTAAATAAAGTCCGTTTCTTTGACACCGATCACCTATCTTTGGCATCTAAGGAATCATGGGATAGAGTAAAAATTGTGTGTACACAACCATACATTAAACAGAGCAAATATGGTTTATCATTTGTTACATTTCATTCTAAAGATATACCACAAAAAGAGCCTATCCAATCACAGTCTATTCAGTTAGGATCATTTACATTAAGAAACGATGATGAGTCTGATGATATTTTATCTGCTGGTCGGTTATTTTCCAAGCGTAATGAAAATAAAGATGTTGTCAGGATGCCAGAATCACCAGTTAATCGTCTACTTGCAATACATAAAAAAAACTTGGAAACAGGAAAACATAACAATTATAACTCTACAAATATTAATATTCAAACACCTTTAATGAATCAAATGATTTCCAAATCTCCAAAAGATTCTGTAAAACCAAAAAAAATTGATTTAAATGTTAAAAAAAATGACACAATTACAATGGCAGCTGTTAAACATACAGGTAGAGTATCTAAGTAAAATATAGTATAATACAACCCAAGATAAAAATTAAAAATTGTATTTTCTTAAGTTAATAATTTAAAAAAAGTTACTCCTGGGTTGGAGTATTTTATTTTAATTATTTATTGGATTTAAAAATAATAATTATATTGTATTTTATTGTTGTAAAGGTTATAGCATAAAATATGATATAATATGTATTGAAACATTTTACAATTATTAATAAGTACCTAATAATATTCTGAATTCAAGAAAAAATATTTTTGGGTTGTATTACTTTAGCAGTATTTACATATAACATTGCGTATTATAACATTATTATACATTTTATTAAATGCATGCAGTTAGAAAATTATGAAAAAAAATTCACCCTACATGTTAAACACCCATTATTGTCTTAATGTTTGATTTTTGCTGACATTTTCTTATCGTTTAGGATAATTTAATAAATCAAGATTTTTTATTAAACATAATTTTAATTAAAAAAAAAAAAAAAAAATTAATCTATAAACAATCAACTAATAAATAAATGTTGGAAACCAACAATACAAATTAAAATAACTATATTTTGCTCAAACCGGTCAATATATTGTCATGTCAACATTTTTTTCAATAGTTGGTACCACTAAAAGTAACTTATTGAAAGGTTATACCCTAAATAAGCGTTTCTTAACCTGGGGGTTGCTTGGATCAAAAATAATAAAATGCTGAATTAGAGTGAAGTTCTCGGCTATTGTGTGGGGCTTTGGCTCCTTATTTACCCTAAGTGTTACCAAATATGATGCTTCAAGTGTTGTTGGTTGTTATCCTAACTTGATTTTAGAATACAAGTTTGTTTTATACTTTCTTAAGATAGAAATTGAATGCAAACAACTCATTGTGGCTTATTATCCAGTGAAATAAACCCATACTTCAAATATTCAATGTTGTTTGCCAGAAGAAGTTGGCACATTTCATTATGTTATTTATTTACCCATAGTCATTAATTCCAATTGCATAAAACTAGTTAAACATACTAAAAACTAACTTAATATCTTTTTACTTCTTTTCAAAAATACAAATAATTTTAAAACTAATTATGATTGCCTGAATGAAATATCACATGACTTTAACAACACGAGTGATGAGCCACTAACTGTCATAAACAATAATAATCAGTCGATTAATTGTGGATTATTGTGGTATTTCATAAATAAATATGGGCACTCCAACTCTAATAGCTTTCCCAACAACCCAAAATATAATGTTTACCTATGACAAGTTTAAATGACTTCACATATTTAATGATATTTGAAATAGTATATTTCGTTTAGTTAATCGATTAATGATATTTTTATTGTTCAAATTAATATAGATAGGGAGGGAGAAGTGATTGAACATATTTTATACAAATTTTGCTGGTCGCGACATTAGAAAGGTTGAGAAACGATGCCCTAGATCATATAATACGGATGAAGCCATGCCCATCTCTCCTGTATAAACAATTTGAAGCATATATAAGTGACTAGTCTTTCACTGAGATGCTTGATGTGCGAATGAGTCATATTTTTAGGTGTTGGTTTACCTAGATAAATATGCAACATTTCTCTTCATACTTGTGCAGCTCTATTTTCCCATGTGCACATCAAGTATCTCAGTCAGAAACTTTTCAGTTATATGTGCTTCAAGGTAATGGGATATGGATCCATCCTTAGTAAATGATCTAAGGGTTAAATACTAAAACAGGTGTTCCAATTTTTCAATTATATTTATAAAATATATTATAATCTAGTATAGTGCAATTCTGCCTCTAGCATAAAAAATTTTCCTAGGTATTTTTTAAAACTACCTACAACAATAAACATATTATATTTTAATATAAGTATTATTTTTTTAAAGCTACTAAAAAGAAAGAATCAAGTCCATCAACATCACACTTGCAACCTTCCAAAAAAAAAATTAAATTAATGAAAAACCCATTACCAGTAACAAAACCTTTCAGTGAATTATTGAACAATGTTGTATTTGTAATGAGTGGTTATGAAAATCCATATCGTAGTGACATACGTTCAAAAGCTTTGGAAATGGGTGCTAAATACAAACATAATTGGGATTTGTCATGCACACATCTAATGTAAATAATACAAATTATTATTTTAAAAACCACCTACATACTCACAACTATTTTCCTTATTATTTATACATGTTAATATATTTTATAGATGTGCTTTTATAAATACTCCGAAGTATCATGAATGTAAAAGACAAGGAACCTATCGTATAGTAAAAAGTGATTGGATTGACAAATGTCATTCAAATAAATGTCGATTTCCGTGGAGAAGGTAGTATTAAAAATAAACTATATTCTACCACACTACTAAAACTAACTTATATTTTAGGTACGCTTTAGATAAATTGGAACAAAATAAACCTGAGAGTGAAGATGAAATATGTGCACATAGCGATACAGTTGAAACTGATGATAGTGATGATGAATGGAATAGTGTTTCTGAAAAGTACTACATTTAAACATTTTCAAAAAAAATTTTAGTTCTATTTGAGAATTTTAACTTATAACCTATTTAACTTTTTATTGTACAAAAGGCCAGTACCCTCAACATCACAATCAAATAGTTCTGAAAATCAGCTAAATACAACAACATCATTATATGATTTAGATACTGACATTGATTCAGATTTAGATATTCCTAAAGATATATTAGCTGATGAAAGCATTGTACCATTGCCATCTATAGATGATATTTTTTGTGGTTGTTCATTTTATTTATCTACCAGTTTAAAGCCTTCTCTAAAACAAGAATGCAATCGCTATATTATAGCACTTGCAGGGTAATACTTCAAAGTCATAACACATTGTATTTTTTTGTGTATGTATTTATTAATATTTTTTTTTGTGTAGAAAATTCAGTGAAAAGGATAAATGTGATTATATTGTATCAACTGATGCAAATGATTTACAGGTAGACATTAGTTTAATGTTTGAATTTTATTTGAATATTATTTTAAATATACATTTTTTCAGTTTAAGAATTCTGTTACTCCACAGTGGATTTGGGATTGTTATGATGCAAGAAAAATACTACCTGTAAAATAAAACTTGTGTTTCTATTGCTAAAAAAAGAAGATATTGTAATGAATTAATTCTCAGTTCTTTAAAGGGGTTATGTAAAATGTGTGCTTATGTTAAATGGAAATAAACAATGGCCATGCATAATAATTATTACTAATCATACCTAATGTTGTATATTAAATGTGTTGTAGAATAACAATTAATAAACTATATTTTATTATGTTATGTTTTAGTTGATTAAGAGGCTCTGGATTTATTTAACTACTATTATTAGAGTGAGATGTGAATATGTAATAGTGGTAACTCGTAGTTTCAGCCTTCAGGTACAAATGCACTGTGATATGCATCTACATTAATAACTTTATATTCCCCACTTCCCGAGAGAATGTGGTTACATTGTACATACAAATGGAACCAAGAAGTGTGGGTTTAGGTGGTTGAGGCGAATTACGACCGGTTTTGGATTGTGCACAACCACTTTATGTCTCCAAACAGAGTATACTTACCATTAACTAAAATGTAATTATATTTTTTATAGTACTGACAAATAATTTGGTTTTTATTTTCATTTATTTGTTCCATAATAATTAGCGAGCTTAGATTTTACTGGTCAAATACCGCTGCTGAATTTTCATCTACTAATTAATAACCTGCCTGTTTATTAGGCAGCTATATTTAAAAATTTGAGTGATTCGTTAAATGTAGTTTTTTTGTCAACATTTTAGATTCTAAGTGAACAATTTAGTCTAATCTATTTTATCACTTAAGCTTATTGTTCAATAATTGTAACAGATAGTGTAGTATAGAATTATGTTAAAAGAAAAATTTTTATTTCACAATGATGTGTTTTTTTTTTGTGTGTCATCACCGGGCAGTTAAACTGCTTTGATCTTCTTTAACAATAACTTAGAAAGTGATCTAGTTGGTGCATTTGAGAGGTGAATAGTTTTCAAAAGAACCGGAAAAAACAAAATAAAAATTGAGGATAAACAGGATTTTTTGTTATAAAATTGTATTTTTATGGTCTTTAGCAAGGCTGGGCAAGTTAATGATTTTTTTTAACTCGGTTAAGTTAAGTTAAATATTTTTTGTTCAATTAAATTCAAAGTTAAGTTAATAAACTTTTTAATACATCAATTAAGTTTAAAGTTAAGTTAATACATTTTGTTAACTTAACTTAACTTCAACTATTAAGTTGATTAAAAAAAAAAATACTGGAAAGATATTAAAATAAGTGAAAATTCCTTGAATATAGTAATATAGCCTATACTTATGATAATATGTAGATGCATAATAATATATAAATGTATATTACACCGCTATAGGTAGGTAGGTATTTTTGTAATACAAATATAACATAAATGTTAAATATAATAAATAAATAAATAGAAATAGTCACAATTCATGATAATCGAAAATCATACAAATTATTAAATATAAAATAATAAGAAATAACTATTGAGATCTAATTGCTAATAATGATGATAATAAGCCCGCTATTATTAAACGTGACTTCGTGGGCTCTTATAGCTTTTGATAAATCTTATAATGCGGTCATAGTGGTGACAATGGTCTAAATTTCACATTGTATTATACTATTATTATTTATTATTTTATTTTTTTCATTTGTACTTAATTTATATAACATATTACTATATTAGTCCATATCTATTAAAATAATTAAATAAATACGAAAAGAAATCTTTTTTTCTAATAATATTCTACAAATTAAATTAATTAAATCGAAAAACCGTTAATATACTAAAATATTTTATGGATAAAACGAAAAACTTAATTGGGAATTTTAAAAATAATACAAGTTGATTTTAAGTTAACGTATATCCTAATGAGTCGAGTTAAAGTTAAGTTAATTAAAACAGTGAACTAGTAAGTTAAGTTAATAAGTTAAAACTAACTTAACTTTTAACTTATTAACTCGTTAATGCCCAGCCTTGGTCTTTAGCGTGAAAACGTAATACAAGGCTCCTTATATATTGTAACAATATCAGTTGAAAAATATTAAAAATACATAGGCATCATTTTTTTTATAATCATTTAAAGTTTGATTTTTGGAAAAATGTATCAAATTGAATTTGTTACCTTTTATAGCTAAGAATTTAAAATTTAAAACAAGATCCACATAAATAGGTAAATAAATTACTTTATTTACAATAATATCATCAAATATACTTAGTAATAAATAATAGGCTGACTGACTGTCTTTGCTCAGGATCGTTTTTCGTGTACAGTGGTATTATATAATTTAATTCAAATTTAACACCATCTATTACAGTGACCCACATGTAACCTACTGTACAGCATACTTCCATACAACATATGGGGGCTTTGTGAATTGAAATTATAGTTATTTATATTAATTTAAGAACATCATAATTATTTGAAAAAATGATCAAAGTATAATAACACTACATCCAATATTCAATATTGTATCTATTTTATATTTTTGTAAAACCATTGTTGGGACCTTTTATCCATTATATAATCATTTTTGCAACTGAAAAACTACTTAATTAAACTGGTACATCAACATCATTCAAAAAATTATCCAATAATTAATAAAAAAGTTGAATTATCATGTGAAAAACAGGAGTTTGTATTGCCTCAGTACACTCCACTCCTTAAGTTGTATAAAAAAATCTCAAGAGTTTGAAAAATGGTGGTGAACATGCTTGGTAAATCACCTTGTATAAAAGTCAACAGAGGAAAAGTAACAATAATATAATTGATTCTTATAAATTATAATAAACATTTAATTTAATAATAACATGACATAAATACAAAACAAATATTTGTTTATTATTAAGTACTCTTTGTAGTATGTTACAAAAATTAAAATTGGTATTTTATAATTATTTGTGTTAAAAAGTAATACAATACTTAAAATAGTAAAAACAATAATTTATTTTAGTAAGTTTAATCAACAAGTGATTAGCTTTTGTTGCATTCATCATCATCATCATCATCAGACCACCATATCAGTGAATCGTCCATGTTAGTATTCATAGGTTGTTTATTGGTTATTGATTTTAAATGTATTTTAGGTGTTTCTAATACCTTAAGGGTTAAAGCTGATTTGTTATCTTGTTGACAACCCGTGTCTTTCTTTTTGGACATTCTTGTTACAACGAAATCATTACATTGTTCTATTTCTGGCGTAGTAAAATTATTATTACTAGAACTTGCTGATTGCATAGAAGAGTTGCTCTTACTCATCAAAGAACTATTAGATGAGTAAACTTTTTGTTTTTCTATTGGAGTAATACAATTATTTTGTAAATTTTGAGTTTTTATTTCTGAGTCATTGCTAAAGCAAATATTTTCAGAGTAGTTAGAGGTGGAGGAACAATCATTAGTAGAATTATATGACAAATTTGTATTTGAATCATCAATAAAACTTAAGTCAAAGGAACTTGAAACTAGATCACTTTCTAAAAATACCATTTTACTTGGTTCCCTTGGCATAAAAATATTTTTCTAAAGAAATAAAAACAAAAATTAGAATTCATAAATTATGTTAAATGAAAATTTTAACTCACCAAATATTTTATCTCTGTTGGATTGAATATTGAATTTTGATGCTTTTTGTACAGTGGAATATCTAAATAAAGTAGGCATTTTGAATAATTGGTTAACATTTTATAAGTGTATAAATATTATTGAATTACCTTCAAAAAATTTTTTAGTGCACACATTTTTTAATAACTTTTTTAATGGTATATACAAATTATTAATTTTATTGTGTACTATTAATTCGCCCGAGTAAACATTATTTTCCACAGATTGAGGAGTAAAACTGAAACTTAATTCACCATACTGATTTTTTCTTATCAAGATAGTAATTGCAGTTTTTATATCATCATCATCCAAACAAAGATTTATATCAATATGGTAAGTTGGAAGTATAAGCTGCAAAAATTTGGGAGGACATGTTCTCAATTCAAATATGGTGTTTTTGTCAGTAAATCTCTAAAAATTAATATAAAGCATTTAAAATCTATAACACAATAAATATTTACTGACAAAATATACAATACCTGAGAGTCGATCAAATAAACTTCAGGACACAAATTATTAGAATTACAATTTGATATGATACCACGCGCCCAAAACCTGAGGTTTTTGTCAACTTGAACAGTTACAACCTGCAAATAAAATTGTGTCATACTAAATGTTACGTTTCAAATATACCCATATGTTTATTAGCAGAAGGTATGTATTTCATAACCACTAACCTTTCCAAATTCAATAATAGGATAATCCAACTGTTGAAACCACTCGGAACAATCGTTAAAAAGTAAAAGATGTTTATAATAGTGTTGAAAGTATCTTGTTGAACCACTATTAAATTGTTCAACAGCGACAAATAGTCCACGTTCTTTGTCAATTTGGCTAATTATATTTACATTGTATGTTTTGTTCATCTCCATTTTATGTTAAAAAGTTGTAAGTACTCTAAAATTTAAAAATAGTAATAAATTATGAACTTTTAAAATCTCACAACGTACATTATCATATTTTGATGATCTTAGTTCTAAGTTCAAGATCTCAAGTCAGATAATTCTAAGATCTAAACCTGTTCTTACTTTTCAGTTATGTTAATCACTAAGGTGGTTCAGTATTCAGTTGTTGACGGTTGGCCGTTAGTCAATGATCACAGACCAGAGTCCAAAAACATGGAACTGTATTCCATGGATGATGGACAACAGTGAACGAGTGAACCGTTATAAGTTATAACAGTATAATCATGATAAAATAACATACATTTCATCATGAGTATAATATTAAAATAGGTATTGAATGGTTGAACTTCGAAGACGTTTCTGGAGGTTTGGCCATTAACAATTTTATAGTTAAGTGCATAGATTACAGATAAAGGCAAGGTGGATATTGTGTATATTATCTTTAATGTTACGGTTGCAGGTATATACAATAGAGTAGATTGGTAACTATGGCCTATGCAACAATTGCTATGAAAATAAAGTATAGTACAGAGTGAAAACGTAACGTAGTATATTTCCACAGTGTCCAAACCACAGAATTCTACACTAGACGCAGTTAAGCGCCAAAATATAGAGAGCACTGCTGGCCGCTTGGCGACTGGGTGGCGATATGTTATCTAAGGTGGCGACTAAAATTCGTCCGATCTGGCGCATTCCCACCAATTCCGGTCGCGCTCAGCCAGTGGGGAAATTTACTGCGGCGACTGGGTCACAATTTTTTGTAACGATTCAATACGCTGTGGATCCATCATAGAGTAATCCATGGATCCATAGATCCGTAGATCCTATGACTTATAATATCTATGTGTGGATCCATCCGTTATAGTACCAGCAGGCTATAATTATAATATGATCTAAGGGTACATAATATTATATTCCGCGTATCAAGAAGTGGTTGATAAGTTTCTTATCTATAATCGTGGTATAAAAACTAAAAAGTTGATTTTTTAATTCTTATTTAGATCTTAGACCAAACTACCGAAAAGTATAATGTATAATATAATATTATTACTATAATTAGTATAATTTCAAAATTATTTGTTCGTGAAATGAAAAAGCTTTGGTTTTAAAGTAACTGTATTTGCAATAATGTTTACTTAAAATTATATATTTTAAATAAAATAATTTTTTTTTATTAATGACAATTTATGACAATATTCTAATGTGTAATTAATTAAGTACACGAAATGTATTAAAATAATAATACAATTAGAAAATCAGGTTAGTGAATTTATCATTAAAAGTTAATGGGAATGAAAACATACTCTAAATAAAAATCATTAATATTAATAAATTATTTATTTGTACCTATATCATATACATTTTTTTAGGACTATAAAATGGAAAAAATTTCTCTATTTGAGTCTTTTAATATCAGTACAAAACAAATAAATGAAATTGATTATAACAATATTATGGATTTATTGAATGAATTATCAGAACTTGATCCAAAATGTAAGTACCTATCACTAAAATGTAATGTATTACATTTTTCACAAGTTCCAAAAATAATTCTAACAATTTTCAATTTACCTACTTGTTTTGTGAACAGTAGGTAGGTATTTTTTTTCTATATTAGTCAATTGTTTTAATCCCAATTTTTGAGTTTATTACAAGTATTATATATTAGGTCCTCTCCTTGAAAACATTGATCATACATTAAATGGATTCAATGAATATAATATAAACATAAATTATCAATTGTATGACTATTTTTAGGTTTGTCAGCAGATGACTATGAAAAATTAATTAAATATTTGCCTTTATCACCCAATACTCATGGCAATCAAGTTTTAGCCGCTGTATGCAATGTAATTGCTTCGTTATGCTCAGATGACTTAGCAAGACATTATTTTGGAGAAAAAATAACTGTGTCTACTGTGAATATATTAAAATCACTTACAAGTCGTATTAATAAAGATAAATGTATTCAAGAATGTTTGCTACAGACATGTCGTGCAGTTGGGAATCTTTGTTATTATCATGGTAAATAATAACATTAGTTTTAGTTATTGAACAATCAGAAAGTTTTCATACGTACTAGTGCGTAAAACAAAATATGTAGTCTTGTACAAAATAAAGTACTCTCAAATATATTATTATAATTAAACATTAGTTACTACCACAGACTAAGATAGAATTATATCTTAAGTTATAATTAATATTAAAAAATATATTGCTCAAGTTTCTTTTCAATGAAAACAAATTTGTCTATTTATAATAACCTAACATTAAATACATTATGCGTTTACATTGAATTAAACAATTAAAAAAAAAAAAAAATGTATACAATTGTTTCAAAACATTTTTAGAGGAAAATACCAAATGTGCATTAAAGGAAGGATGTCTTTTAATTACGATGGAAGTTTTGAAAACAAACATTAATGAAAACATTCAACCTGTTGCCATTGGGTTATTATTAAATTTAACTCATTTGGATGACTACAATTACAAGGTTTATATAAATAATGAATAATATAAATGATCTATTAATCTATAAGAAAAATTGTTATAATACATTTTTCAGTTTCAGGATAACATGATTGAAGAATTAAATTTTTATGGAATTCAATACATGGAATATAAGAATAATAACTATAGATTTTATATAAACTTGGTATCAGTAATGATCAATATTGTTAGAAAGTCCTCAAGTAATACTGAGATTACAGACTATGAAAAATGTTATTTTATTGATCGTTTGTTGGAAACATATAATATGCAGATCAATGTCACTTCCATTTGTATTAAATTTATTAAACAAGTCTCTAAAACTTATAGTAAATGCATAAAATACATAACATAAATTAACTTATATGTATATTATATAAAACAAATGTTATGTTTAGATGTTTATAATTGGATATTAAAAGAAAAACATAAAACATTAATAGAAATATTAGATAAATATGAAGAAAACCAAGAAGAAGATCCAAAACATATTGTTAAAAAAATATGTGATATCATTATATTACTTTCCAATGATGGTATGTATAACTTATTGAATTTTTAACTATAATATATTAATATTGATATAACTCTGCGATCTTGGCTTGTGTTTTGTTACATCTGAAGTTGAACAAAATTTGACTACAATTTTTTTAATACAAAGTATATTTATATTTAGAAGTTAATTTTTAACTTACATGAATTCTCTCTCATACATTTTAAATTTAATGTTTTTTAGATGGTTCTATGGAAAAAAATAAGCAACTTGATGTTTTATATTTGGTAGAATGGCTACTTAAAAAACTACATTCTAACAATTTATATGTTAAGTTGTCGGCTGTAAGGTCATTAGCAAATTTTAGTAGATATAGTAAGATATAGTCATTTTAGTTTTTATTTGAAATTAAAATATTTTTTTAATATTACTTTGTACTACTTTAGAATATGAACCAATTCATTTAACCATGAGTCCTGCAAAAATTATAATGAAGCATATAACATGGTTTATAAATACTTTAGACAAATCAATTAAGGATAAAAATTCATTGATGGAAGTATCTATACTTTGTTTGTTTAAGTGAGTTTTAAAAATATTTAATTTATTTTGAAATCAATTTAACTAAACACAGTTTGTTTATTTTTTAGAAATCTTTTGTATGTTACAAATTTTGAGTCTATGGATGAGAATCATATAGATAAATTGATCAAAATCACTATAGATGTTCTAAGTCACTCTACATTTAATCCAATTGTAATGAAATGCATGGACATAATAAGATGTATCATAAAAAAAGGTGAGTAAGTGGGCACCTCTCTCCTGAACAGTAAATGTTAGGATGTGTTAAATTTGAATTCAATAATTCAAAATCTATGTGCAAAAAAATTTTATCAACTATAATTTAAAAAACCCTACACAAATTTAAATTTTCTCATGCCTATAATACCATAAAAAGAGCAATCTTTAAAATTTATTGGTGTGAAGAAACTGATAATGTAAACATTCGGTGAAAATTTCATGTACTTAGTTATTTTTTTTTAAAAATACACCAAAATACATTTTGCAACAATTTCTTGTTTTTCCTTAATATGTTTTCCCCACACCTGAAAATTACCGAGAATTTTTGGTTTTTTACCTTACAAATGCATCAACTTAATCTACTTTCCTATGAGAAAAGTAACTGAAATTAAAATTTGAAGCATTATTTCAAATTTTCAACTACTTATCGTGTACAGAATCATACATTATTGTAAAAAAAAAAATCAGAATCTAAAATTAAAAATCACGTCAAATATTAGTTAGCTTTAATTTTTTTCTGCTTTACAATAACTTCTATTATTATAAATGTTACAATATCATTCACCTTGGCTTGAGTGGTCTTGACATATTTTGCTTATTGCTATAATATACATTTTTATAAAGTGACACTCCCCCTTAAGAGCTTAAGGTACTTATAGGTAACTTTACATGTTAATAAGTTAACAAAAGATATTTATAAAATTGTTTTATTTTCAAAAATTTTCTTGGAATCTTGTCAATTGAAGGTGTTATTAATCCCATATGAATTGAATAATAATTAAGCCAATGACAAACTTAACTCACTGCGATTCTAATGATTGGTTGAATTTTCTAACCTTGCTGAATTTATTTTATAAAATGTCAAATTGTCCATTTTGGGTATGTTAGTTTGAAACATTCAAACATGTATTATAATTTATAGGTATTGGCTAAATTAAATTGTGTTATGATTATAATGGTTATCCTAAATATTTACTTTTAACCCTATACTCTAAATATTTATAATAGGAATATAAAATTTAAATTTTCTTAATAAAAGTCACATACACCACCTGATAATACCAGTTAATTGAAACTTGGTATTTATTATGTATTTAAAATTGTATTTGCAACAAAAAAGAAATATCAAAATCGCATTAAATAAAATTAAAAAATGAATATTCTGTTAAGGTAGTCCACTATTAGCCTATACTAGTAAGCTAATTGATTAATAAATTGTAATAATTATTATTTTTAAGTCCTGAATTGATACCTTATAATTATGTTTAATTTTAGAGACTAAGGAAGTGTTTATCATATTTCTATTTTTTTTGTAGGAGGTGTTGGTCAAAAACAACTTGTTTTGTACAAAAATTCAAACTTTATCAAATTAGTGACTACACATTGTAATAGTGTTGATGAAGATATCCAAATATTAGCCAAAAAATTACTTTATTCAATTAACGAGGATATAAACAAATCTGAGATTGTTGGATCAAAAACAGTGGAAGACAATATACAAATTAAAGAAAAAATTTGAACATCACTTATAACATAATAATATTATGCAATTATTTATTTAACAAGACACCAAATTAAAATATGATAATAGCCTTGTATGTAACGAAAAGTAATTACCAAACATTATTATTCTACTTACTAATTATCTTAATTTAATCTTTTTATTTTTTGTTAACTTATTGATAATCATGTATATATATTATATATTTGGCCTAAATAATCAAATTAAATATTTTCGTTTCACCTAAAATTTACTACTCAATTTCTCAAATTCAAAAAATATTAGATTTAAAAAACTGGTTAGGAACTTTAAATTCATGATTATCAACCCAGTAAAAACACCGTACTCACATACAGTAGTACAAATAAACAAATTTTTATTTATTTATTTTATATTTTCTGTGATAAAAATAGTGGGGATGCATAAGAATCAACATAATTTCTTCATAATTTTTATCACACATTTGGAAGGCACCCTGCATATGTAAGGTGATTTTTTAAGCAGGCCCTCCCCCATTTTTCCTTTTAATAGCAAATTTATTCAAATTCTGTTTTTTTAATTTTTAAGTATAGCTAAAGACCATATTTTCAAATTAATGATATTTTTTGTACCACTCAAGGAATATCCTGTTATGATACAGATTTCCATTTTTGAAATGAGAACCTCCCTCTTTACTAAAAATTATTTAGGAGATGATTTTCTTGAAAATGTTTATATTAAGGATAATATTTACTTAAAAATGTAAACTATATATTATGTAATATTAGGTGTAACTGGTATTTATTATACTAAGACTATTTTTGCAATCTATTTATATTGATAGATCAATAGTAATTAGTAATTAATAATTATTAACATTTTCAAATCATCTAAGCTCCCATATCCACTTTTCAGACAAACATATTATCTTTAATGCACAAAGTTATATAACTCAAAAACTACTTGTTTGAATTTTGATTAAGATACATAAAATGTCTCTAAAAAATATACCTGATAAATAATTTAAAATGCAAGGGATGAGGTTCTATTTAAAAAAACAGTACATTTGTACTGTCACAGAATATAAAAAATTCCAAAAATCAGAATTTAAATATAACATGCATAATTTAAGGTAAGATGTTTATAAAACACATCGTATTCAGAAGACATTGTGATTATTTTACATTTTAATGTGTTTTTAACATTATACTTAGGGGTTGGGACCATTGAATATACATAAAACCTTAATTGTCAAGTATAATATACTGTTTTGAAGAAAAAAATATTGTGATCAATGTCATACAAAATAAAAATTGTATTGTAGTTGGTTGATTACTTTTTCTCGCATAAGATGTTTAGTTAAGTTAATGGTTTTACCTTAACAATATTCCACACTTGCCTCAGCTATGAATTATTATTAATTAATAAAAAAAAATTTTCAAGATATTGAATAGGATAATTTTAAAAATATTACTTATGATATCAAACAATAAATCAAATTATCAACTATAAACATTGATATTTTTAATATTTTGGAAGATAACTTTTTCGTCACAGGTTACATATTACCATAAGAGAAGTATAATTTTTTTTTGTTATAAATTAAAATATATTACATTTAATAAGTAGATTGCACTAAGTTATGTAATACCATTGATAATGGTAATAACTAATATATATTTTATACTATCTATTTTAAAGAATATATTGTACTTGTTACTTATGTGCTTTTCTATGACTATAGTTTTTTATTTATTATTATTATTGGTTTTATATTTAATAAATGGTTTCTATTGATATGTTTGAGGCTAGGTTATCTATGGCACTATCTTTGAAAAGTAGGAACACCATATTAGTTGACTTACTTATATTCAACAGACTATAAAGAAGTAATTTAATATTATATTTGTAGGTAAATTTTAGTTAAAAACCTTAACAGTATTAGTCATACAACAGCAGTTATTAGTTAAAATATTTTAGAAACATTCAATTTTAACTTTACACACATTTATTTCTACAAATATATATCTTCACGGGTAATTTAGTCCACCTCAAAAATGTATTGTTAGAAAATGTTATAAAGCATTTTTAACATTTAACTCAATTTTTCATGCAGTTACAATTTAGTACTAAATGAATCATAAAAATATTAAATTTGTTCTATCTTATTCAAATTGCATTTGGTACTGGGCAATGAAACTTATCAGGGTCAACATTAAAATTGAAATGTATACAAACAAATAAAAATATATGTCTTATTTATTTTTTATCTAATTATAATTTCTAATAATAATACATTACTAATTAATGTAAACTATGTTGTATTGCTTACTTGAAACATTAAGTTAAACAATGTATTTTAATTTATGATACATTTTTAAAAATCGAAAATAATATATAATTTATTTATTGTAAGATGTGTATAATTGCATTAATGTTATAAATTGTTGATTATTTAAAAATTATTAAAATTTAAGAAATCTTCTAAGAATCGTTCTCCAGAATTATCACTAATACTTCAAATTCTTCTTAAATATAAGCCCTGAAACAAAACAATAAATTCAATATAGATTTTCTCATAGCAAAATATTTTAGACAAAATAAGATTATATTATATTATATTATATTAATTGAATAATTTGACATAAGCCAAAAACTTTTCAGATCAACTGTAGATTTTCAATTGGTCTAGGTGTCTAGGTACATTTTCAAACAGCAGTCATTGTATTTATCCTAAAATTAAAATTAAATTTTTTTTTTAAAAATGATTGTTGATTTAACAAAATAATTATATTTTAGAATGCATACCATAAGGCAACTCTCATTGGTCAAGATATTAAAATTTTATACGTCATCTTATTTTGGATTATACTAGTCACACCCAATATGAATAATGCGTGGATGAGGTGATAGTTTTCAATGATTTGAAAACACAAAACACTCAACTGATCTTGAAAGAGTATTGAAGGATACTTGACGGTGAGAGAAATGTTGATTGCAGTGAAGATTTGGTGTTGATAGAAGGAGTGTTGAACGTGGATGTGTGTTGATAGAAGTAATGTTGAAGGCAGATATGTTGATAGAAAGAATGTTGATTGTGGGTGTGTTGATAGGAGAAATGCAGAATGAATGTTGATAGATGTATTGTAGTTGCTCATTAAAAATGTTGATTGAAAGAAAACAATTGAGGGGCTTCAAAAACGATCAGACAGCGCTATGAAAATGATGCAAGTATAACTCTGCCAACAAGTCAGCAGCCTGTTGACTGGACAGTAGGCTAACCTGTCAAATTCTCGTTGCTAGAATTACAACGATCGATATGACAAAAAGAAAGAATTTCTTACCTAAAAATATTATTTATTGACTAAAGGAGTTAATGAAACAGAAAAAAAAAACATAAATACATTGGTTAAGGGTTGTCCAGAGTGACTATTTGAATACAAAAATATAATTTTTTTTTTTAACCATCTGTTTGAAAACGATCAGAAAAGATAAAAATGGAATGAAATTATGTTTATTATCATTTTTGTATTAAAAGTAATTTATTATTATATCAGTATAGCAAAGTAATAATAAAAGTAAAAAAAAAACATCTAGGATACAATTATATTATAAATATACAGATTTAAATGTGTTAAATAATATTAAAGATGTATGTTCAAATAAATGTCTCCATACTATTTAATTTCTACAGTTCTCTTAGACCAATTTTGTTGTTGTTTAACATGCAAGTATAATTATATATTGATATATTGTATCTTATAAGTAATTAATGAGTTTTATAATAGTCAAACAATATTTAAGGTTTTAACTTCAGTATAAACTAACCTCTTTTGTTAATCACTGCTATTACTATTAGGGGTTCCGTCATGTTTAGCCTGATTTTTCTTTTTCATAGTACGCAGTGCCTTTTCCCTTAAACGTTGTTCTGACTCATCTCCAGATTTGGCATCAGAACCCTATAGTATGTTAAAATAGAAAATGTAATTATTAGAAACTTAAATACATATTAATTAGCAGTTTATATAAAAATTTTATTTACACTTTCTTCAGTCTTGCGTTTCTTATGTTTTTTGTGTTTCTTATGCTTCTTATGTTTTTTATGTTTCTTATCTTTTTTCTTTTTTTTGTCATCTCTATCACTTTCCTGTAATAGTATAAACAATAAAGAAAAATATAAATTTTTAACTTAATTTTAAAATTACACATACATCTGAACTTGAACTGGACGATCTCCTTTTGCGTTTCTTTTTTTTCTTAGAATCATCATCTTCAGATGAAGTAGAGTCTTTGAGTTTCCGTTTTTTAGCTTTTACTTTATCATCATCTGAACTAGAATCTCTTTTAGTTTTCTTTTTAGACTTCTTTAATGATTCGTCTGATGAACTTGATTCTTCCTTTTTTTTAATTTTGGTGTTTTCAGCATCGGAAGTGTCGGATTTCTTAGTAGGTTTTTTCACTTTTTCTGTTTTATCCTATAAAAAAAAATATATAATTCTAGGTACATCTAACATAATATATGGACTAACTATAAATTGAATGGATATAAGAGTTCAACAGGTTATTCTGTGTTGATATATGGTTCTTAGCTTTATGACCAGAGTGAATTTAATTATTGACATATATAACTTCAAGGTAAGACCATTATTTAATAAGTTTGAATAAGTTTGATTTATCAGATACTTTAATTTTAAACAAATTAATGAGTATGTAAAATATTAACATATAAAGATGATCATTACCATTTAAACATTTCAAGTACAATAAAAGACATACAAAGATAGACAATTGTCTTTTAATTAAATTGGATAATTATTAGGTATTATTATATAGGACAGTTAACTCTAATAATATAATATTGAAAATCTGCTGAATGCAAATAGCTATTTTGATAGCAGATTTTTTTTTTAATGTCTTCTCGTTGTTAATACTTAATATATATTTCTATTTTTGAGAAATTTATTAAAATTTAATTGTGTAATGACAATAGTACCTATTTGTGTGTTTAAGCTGAATCTAATGCTTAACAATTTGTATGTTGAACAGTTCTTACATTTTAAATATTTTATTTTATAAACGGGATCATCTAAATACATTTTAATGTGTCATTAAATATTACTTTTAAGAATAATATACAAATTTAACCCTAGTAAATATATACTATGCAAGTAAAAAAATACTCACTTCTTCTTTTCTTTTAATAGCAGGAGATGTTGATGATTTTCGTCTAGAACTAGATGAATTTCTAAAACAAATATTCAATGAATATAAATATATATTTAAAGCTATTTAAAAACTATTAAAGACAATTTTAACATTTATTTTGTAAATAAACATAAAATACTAAAATTACTTTTTATCGGTGTTATTTTTCTTTTCTGATGAAGGAGATTGTCCTTTAGATCTTTGTGGCTGAGAAGATTTAGAATGTTGTTCATCTCTAACACCCCTAGGAAAAATAAGTATCAAATTATTTAATTTAAAATAAAAATTACACTAATTGATTTCTTCAGTAACAACTAGTAAATATGGTTGATGATTGATCATGATTTATTTAGGTCCCATGTTTTATTATATCTTAGTTTTTTCATTTGTAAATATAGTTTGTTTTTTAATGGGATATTTGGAAATGTTTTCCCTTCATTTATTACAAAAGTTTAGTTGTATAATATGAGACAATGCAATTCTCAGAAAGTTTTAAATTCTGTTTTTGATGGCATCTTATAGTTGTAATGTTGTCCCAAAAGCAAAAATTGAAGTTTTAGATTTTTTTTTTCTAAAAATACATGTTTTTTCTTAAATGTGTTTTTTGGATAAAACCACACGGAGTCTCAGGAAATCCAAGTCTAAGCAATGGAGTAAGTTTATCTATATTGCAGATTTGAAAAAAATATACAAAACATACTAACATTCATTAGTAATCATTGAAGTATGGAGTATAAATTGAGATAAATCGTTATTTCTACATTGAGGAAATAAAAACGTTTGAATTTTTGTTTGTGTTATAAAATAATAAATACTTATGATGATAATATATACGATATACCTAATATTATATTAAATTAAAATCTTTAATTGAATATGTATATATAAATAACAATTTTGCAATTAGAAATATATTGAGTTCAAGCAATAAAAAGTAAAAACTATGGTTTTAGAAATAAAATTATCTTATACGTACAATCTATCTTTTACTGGTTTGCGTTCTGCCTTGTCTTCAACTTTCTTAAAAGGTGATGGGGTTCTAGATAAACTTTCTTGAGAAACCTGAAAGTACATGAAAAAAAAAAAAACAATTTAAAGAACTGCAATAACATGTTGAAGAAATAAGATTAATATGTAATACAGTAACATCATCAATGATAACAGTGATATAAATGTATACTTAAATATTAATTATGTTGATTAAAATAAATATATTACCTTTGATTTTGAAGTGTTATCTTTTTTAGTGGGAGATACAATACTGGAATCCTTAACAGTGCGTTCTCTGCTACGTGATTTTCCACTTGGTCTCCTCTAAACAATACATAACTTATATAAATAAACTAACTTAATGGATTACAATCAACAAATACTGTTAAACTGGTATAAAAATGTATAAATTATTATTTATAAATAACATACTTTAGATTTTGACCGAGATCTTGTACGTCTGCTGCCTGATCTAGATTTTCTTTCAGGACTTCTGGATTTCCTAACCATAAGACATATATTGTTGAATTGTTTTAAGACATTGGTTTTAGTGTTAAAACTACAAGTTACCTTCTTCGAGGCGATGATTTGTCTTCTCTTTCTCTTTGCCTACGTCTATCACGTTCACGGTCTCTTTCACGAATTGCTCTTTCTCTATCTCTACGTTCCCGCTCACGATCACGGCGATTACGTTCCCTTTCTCTTGCCCTTTCCCTTTCTCTATCTCTATAATAACGATCACGACTTTTTTCACGATAGCGACCACGATTGAAAGCATGTCTAGATGGACGCCTCGATCGGGAAGATGAACGATCACGACGATCCTTAAAGATAATTATACATTTTTATTATTAATTAGCACTCAGCACTCATTACAGAAATAGGTAAACTTATTTCTTATTAAAATTAAAAATATTACTCTTCTATCTGTAGATTTATCTTTGTCTGATTCACTTCCAGATGATTCATCTTTATTTGTTCGGTATTGTCTTTTTTTTTGGATACTGTTTTCTTTTTTTTGAATCTCAAAATCTTTTTTACGGTCTAAAAAAAAAGCCAATATTTTCTAAGATAATTAAACTAGTTAAATAAATTTAAAAATATAGTAAATACCAGGGCTTAAAGAAGAATTTGACGATGATGAACTACGACTTGATGAAGAAGAATGATGGCGTTTTTTCTCCCTGCGTTTAGTAGAATCTCTAGATAATGATCGTTCTTTAGGTTTAGGTTTATTATTTGTTTCTAAAACTTTGTCTTTAGCAGGAGAAACTCTGAAATAGAAAAAAATAATAATAAATAATATGAAAATAGGTAAGTATTGTGTATTTATCTATATGTATAAAAATGTAGCCAAAAATGTATAACAAATCATCAATTGAGAACGGCTGGGCAGATTTGGCTCAATTTTTGATGATGTTTTCAAATGATTACGAAAGAAAATTTTGGAAAAACTCAAATTTTTTAACGTGAAAAAATTTAAATATTATTGAGTGTTTCATAATTACCATGGAAACCAAATAAATAAATAAATAATAAAAATAGAAAAAGCCGGGGTACTTGAATGGTTTAGATTCACAATTGGACCAGGTAGGCTCAACCCGGGAATGTGCTCAAACAGGGATTTTGAGATTTACGATGGACACTTTGGTTTTTAAATTGCTGCAATTGGTTATAGGAGAAAAAATTAGTAGAAATAAGTATTTATTATTCCTATTGGTTGCCAAAGGGCAGATCAGGGCAGATCAGGTACAAGCATGCATATCAAATCGAATTTTTACACATACAGCCGCTCATCGGCGTTGTCCTACCAGGGTGGCCGAGTCGCACCTACTGCAGCGAGTTACACACAAAATGAGTTAAACAATCACAATTCTTTTAATAGTTGACATATTTTACGGGCAACAAAGTACGCGAGACCATCTAGTTACTTGTAAATTAAGTCTTTTTAAAAATTTTAGATAACATTTAGACATTAAAGTGTTCTATAAAGGAGCACAAAACAAAAAAAAGTTTTTTTTAATTTTAAAGAATGTTCAATTCTAAGAATAATGGTGAGTTTAACATTTCTACCCTAATTTTTCAATGAGTTATGAAGGAAAAAACATGTGTGACGTCATCAGGCTGGGTTTGCAGTTATTGCCTATTTTATATGTAAAAATGTTACTCACTTCACACAATAATAAAATTTACCTACTTTTAAAACTTATTTTCTAATTGATGTTGTATATATGGTGTTTTTATGTGCTGAAAATGTTAGCGGAACCAGAATTTATCTAGTGTTTAGTTTTTTTGAAAAATTTAAAATGCGTATCAAAATAAATGTGCTGCGACGTTATAACTACAATATTCAATATGTACGCAAAAAAAAAATATATTGTCACATGGTTGTTCTAGATATCCAAATATCTTCTTAAACAATATTTTTTTTTAGATTGGATATGGACAAAAAATTTTTTAGTAGTTCTAATTACAATGATTTAGTATTTAATAATAATTTGAAGAACAAGTCAATTATATTTTAAACAAATAATTCAAATACTTCAAAATTTACCAATTTATATTATATCTAAGATGACTGACAATCTATATTACAGTAGGAGTCAAGTGTACTGTCAATGAGTAGGCACTGTAAAGGATAAGTTCAATATGAATTCAATAATCATTGTACCTATATGATTAAAAACAATTCTTAGTGAAGACAGTATAACTTTTTGGTTACCAATGTTACCTAAAAACTATAATAATTATAGTATTAACATTAGAATAAATGTTTAACAACCCACCCCACCTTATTTTAAAAAGTACTGAGAATTTTCAATTTTGATATCTAAATATTAACAACTAGATCCATTTTATTCGCTACCAGAAACCTCATCAAAGGTGATGATCAAAGCTTGATCACTTTTCAGGCGCAAAAGTAAAAAACACATCCTATAGAATACTATAGATTTATTGGTCCGCTCAGAATCCAAAAATTGAACTTGAATAAGTAATAGTGTATCACAAATAATTGATTTCCAAATACTGCCTACTCTTCTGGATAATTTTTGTCTAAGAAAGTAAGTTCCGAATAAAAATGGCTCTGTAGCTATTAGATCAAGCAGATCGGAAACTATAATGTTTTTCACTGATTACACACAAGAAAATTATTTTTAGTGTTAATTATTAACACATTTAATATGAAAACAAATTTTTTTTTTACATAAATTAAGTACTCATTTATTATTTACACATTAACTGAAGAAAATATACTATGTGGGTCAGATATATATAATACTAGCTGAACCCGTGCACTTCGTTGCCCTTAAAAATTGGCAACTTTTAAAAAAATTATGATTATTCAACTCCCATTGGGTATAACTCACTGCAGTAAGTGCAACTTAGCCACCCTGGTAAGCAATCCGACTACGTCGGATCACGGACAAAGTTCAATAACTCGATTTGAAGAATGAATGACAATCAATAATAAATAAATACTAATTTCTGCTGTTGACTGTAACCAATGGCAACTATTTATAAAATAAATAAAATAAAATATCGAATTTCCATCGTGAACCTCAAGATCCCTGTTTGAGCATCTATTTAAAATGTGAATTTTGGCAAATCCTTTCTTATTGCACGGTGAAAATATGAGAAGAACTTCTAGTCAAAATTTCAAGTCCGTACGTTGTGTAGTTTTTGAGATATAGCGATCAGTGAGTGAGTGGTATTTGGATTTTATATATATAATATTATAATTAAGATATGTAGATTAATGAGACAATAATACTTACGAAGTCTTTGGGTTGGTCGTTTTTTCTTCAGTTGAGGCAACATCATTTTTAGGCGAACAACTACGACTTTTATCTTTTTTAGTCGGTGACGTATGTCCATTACTCACAAGTTTTCCTTTAGACTTTGAACGAGAACTAATGACATAAAAATACATTTATTATATTCAATACCTGTTAAAGATATAAAAAATTAATTTCAAATACATTGAAATAAAAAGAAAATAGGACAAATAGGTAACTCTGACATACAGTAGGCATCGAGTATACCTCATATCATTGAGACCATTGTAATGGATGTGTTAAATTTAAATTCAATGATTGCATATGAAAATTATTCTGAGAGGAGAATAATCTATCAGCCTTGAAACTAAGTATATTTTGTAATACTATTGCTATTTAAATTATTTATTTTGCTACTATCGGAATACATTTTACTAATATAGATAATACAGTTAACTGAACTAATTTTTACTGAAAACATTGCATTTATTATATAATTAATTATCATCATAGTGCCTTATTTATATTTGTATCATATTATTATTATTTAATTGTTTGTCAATATCGCATGAAGAGGTCTATGGTATAAACTATAAGATATATGATTGCATATTGTACTTAGTATAATTGTATAATATAATATAAGTAAAAATTTCAAGTCTTCAAGATCATATTTTTTTTTAAATTCCTGTAATAATAACTTAAGAGGAACCTTGCATAAGGTTTTTTATTGACATTTTTAGGAAAAAAACCAATATTTCAAATTTCTATAACTAGTTAGGTTAAAATATTTTGAACATTTAATTATATTATATATAAAATGTACTTAATAATAAGTATCTATAGTTATTGGTTTTGGAATTACAATAAAATAAGAAAAAATGTGATGTAAAATTTCCCATTTTTCTCAATTATTAAAAAAAGTACTGAGACTTATTATCACCAAGTACCAACAACTAAATTCACTTTCCTATCAGAAAAGATATGGAAGTATTCTAGTTCAAAAAGTATCTACAGGTACAAAAAAAAAACACATACCAACCTATCATATTAAACTCAATACATTCATCCCCGCTCAGAATCTAAGATTAGAGTAACTTTCTTTAGTACCCATATAACAAAAATATAAAAATATGTAATTTATTGACAAAAAAATTAATTTAAAAAACAACACTTACTCTCTTTTTGAATGTTTTTCTCGTACTTTATCTGAATCATGATCTTTATATTTATCTCTTTCCTTTTCTTTATCACGTTTATCACGATGGCGATCTCTAGATCTGCTACGACGATCTCGTGTATGTGATCTACTACGACTTTTCCTTCTAAAACAATAAAATTGTAGAAAATTAATATTACTATTTTAAATCATTCATGTTTTGGCTGTGATAAAGATAGGTTATTAAACAGGATTTAAAAATTATATGGTATGTTCTGTGTGAAGTAACTAAATTTTATGTTTGTATAAAATTATTATTAGACTAAAAGAACTGTTTAAATTGTCTGGCCACATAAAGTATATACAATTGACTTAATAGCATTTAGTGTAAAATCATTACATAAAAGTGGGCAAGTAAGTAATCATTTTTTTATATAGCAGGTGTCAAGTGTACCTTGTCATGGAGTAAATCACAGTAATGGAAATGTTGAATTTGAGTTCTAAGATAATTTATTTAAACTAATTTTGGATTGGAGTGGTTCAAGTTTCATTTAGCTACACCATGGTTGTCCAGTATAAAACATGTACTATTATACATATGTATAAGATTACTTAGTTTAATATAACAATGTTTTTGTTAACTTCCCCGGGGGAAATAACATCAAAAATTAAGTTGCTGGCCCGGGAACCAAACCATTTGAACCAGTCTCTCGCTTGCCAGGCAATTGCTCTACCACTGAGCTAACCAACCACACAGACCCATGAAGCTATTCCCCCAATTAACAGGAGTTTACATTTTGTTATGGAAAAATAATTTTTAATTTAAATAAATTTAATACTCACCTAAATTGTCATAATTATATTTTATTTATTGAGGTTATTTTTTTTTATATTTAGTCACGATGTAGAGAAGAGAAGGTGATAACACTCTGCTTGATCGGGAGAAAAAAAGTGGCTTATTTTTCGACGGCAATTTTGTAGTTTAAATAAAATCCACCGTGAGCACCACAAGCTTCGAAGGCCGGTTGTTATTCAATAATAGCATTATAACCACTATGTAATTATGCATTATTTTCATTTTAAATCGTAATGTATAAATAAATTAATATTTTATTTAAGATGAAAAATACCTGTGTGTGCCTATGCATAATATAATATAATATATTTGTTTTTAATTTAAATTTTATATGTTTAATTTGTCTCAATTGTGTACAATGCTCATGTGTATAAAACATTTTTAAGTAAATGTTTATTTTCCATATAGTTATGAGTCTTGTGACTATATATTATATCCTGATTTGGGTAGTATTTTTAATTTTTTTTTAAATTATACAAATTTCAATAATAAACTAGATTTATTATCAACATAAAAAAATGTGTTGTTTAATTAAAATTATAATTATATCACAATCAGTTGATGGAAATATGAAACTTAGCTATATGCTAATATGTTATAGGAATATTATAATAAAGAAAAATTAGTATAATATTATAAATTTTTATAACAATTTAAAATTGAATTAACATGTACATAATAGTTATTATTATATATAATAACTATAATTAATAATATAATATTATTAATAATTTTTATTTTAAATTATAATACTTATTTAAAATATTAATATCAGTATCTTGAAAATAACTTAAAATTATTGCATTTACAAATAATTTATCATAGTATAAACAAAATTATTAGTACCATAAAATAATATATTACTGTGGAACTATTAAGTAATTATCTACTTTAAATTTAAAAATTTTCATAAATTTTGTTTAGTCTATTGTGGTCTTATACCTTTGGTTGCTCGAAATAATGTGATATTCTTTCCTTCACTAGCATATCCCGTCTTACAAGCCTGGCACAAAACATTTATTTGGCATTTTATAAATTAATTTACTATTAAACTTTTGAAAATATAGGAAAACCTATTGAGTCTGCCAGTAGTAAGTAACTAATGTTTTAATGGGCAGTCAGAGTTCTTATAATAATTCTATTAAATTTGGAACAATATTATGGGAAGGGATTTTTATTTTAAATACTGTTTGTTATGACTGGAAGTCTACCTCTATATATTTATTTTATTGAATTCGTGCCTATATATAATATTTTTATTTATTTCAACTTGCATGTATGATATAATTATACTTCGTATGAATTATGAAATTTGATCAATAATACCATATTATATAGTTCATTTTCAATACATCTTAATAGGAAATAATTAATGTAACCGGCCTTCGAATACTGTGGCGGTGCCCGGTGGTATTCATGTTAACTAAAATAGTGCCGTCAAAAAATAAGCCACTTTTTTCACGGAGTGTTATCACCTTCTCTTCTCTACATCGTGTATTTAGTAATTTTCTAATTGAACTGAAATTACTTTAATATTCATATAAAATATCACCAATAAGATATTAGGTACATATTACATAAAAGTTATAAATTGATGGTTATAATTTAAAATCAGTATAGTAATTAGTTAATATTGAAATAGTTATCCATTTTGTAGAAATAAATATATACATGTTTTATGCATGGTATATATTATAGGTGTAACAAAAAACTAATATTTTACCAACTCTGAGCAATGTAAATCATAAATTGAGGTGAGTGTTATGTAAATCCAGCATTAAACAAAATTTTCATAACATGTTCAAAATATATATTAAGTTTAAGGGAAATAGAAAAAATAAATAATTTTACCATAATACATAATTGAATTAAAAATATTACCTCTCTCTATCTTTTTTTCTTTCTTTTTCTCTATCTTCTTTGTCTTTTTCAAATTTCTTAATCATATCTCCCACTCGCTCTTGATCTTCCTGTAATATAAAATACAACATTAGTTGATCAAAATTAATAATAAATAAACTTTCAATAATAAAAAAAAACTTATGAACAAAATAAACAAATTGCATAATAGGTTCAGTATTATGTATTTCTATTATCAATTATCAGGTACATTAATTATTTAATACAATAAGACAGCGGTTCTAAAACTATAATATACAAGTAACGTTACCTAAAATCTATTTTATATTTAATTTTTATCATAGATCATTCGTAGATTTTATGGATTTTAATTGTAGCTAATAAGACATACAATTAAAAACAAATTTGAGAATCACTACTTTCATTTAAACAAGAAATGATATGTCACAACTGTTCTTACTATAAATTAACTAAATGCATACATTTTTTATTACCAAAATCAACAAAAGAGAAACACAAAAAATTACAACTATAAAAATAATATTACCATTTTCTTTTTTAATTCTTCTTTTTTTTGCTCAATAAATTTAGGGGGGATTCCTGACGGAGATTCCTGTGCAGACAATAGTAATTCCCACAAGTCCGTCATAAATACTCGAGCATTTTTGCCATTCAAGAAACCAGTGAGATTTATTTGCATTTTTCTTGGATCAGGCCACTAAAAAATGGCAATATTAAAAAAAAAGTGTAAGTAAAACATACAAGATATTTTACATACAGTATCTGCTTCAAGCTGATTGTTCACAAATTCTTCTACAACATCGTCTTCCATTCCTAGCAATTCTGTTATTCTTTTACCAATCCAAGGTTTGATAGTATCTAGTTTTACTTTATTCATGTCAACCTTTTATGGAACATATTATATTTTGATAATTTTAGTATTTGAAAATTAAAATAAATCAAACAAATAAAAACCTAGATAACTAAATTATATTAATAATAATACCTTAGCGTTTAAAGATTCACTAAATTTCATTTGTTTCAAAAGCTTTTTTTCTTTGTCACTGAATCTAGTATCCTGGTCAGCACTAGTACCCTATAAATTAAATAATAGTATGTTATCAAAGTTATTAGAATATATAATTGGACTTCAAATTTCAATTGATCTTTTAACTAGTGGTTAAAATGTCATTATTTGTTATTACAATTTAATTGCCTAAAGTATTAACACAAAATATATTCAAATGACAATAAATAGAAAAAAGTACACAAATAGATAGGTAGGTAGTTATTTTCAAAAGCAGGAACCTATCTAATACATGGTATATTATTATATAATTATTTAAATTCTCAATTAGTGTAGGTTTTAACGAACATTTTTGACATTTTTACGATTCATAAATTATACCATTTTTTAAAAAACAAAAGATGGTTATTTAATATTTTTCTCAAGTCTTCTTATCCTGTTTATAATAATAAATATTATATTATAATAAGATGGGATCTAAAATAACCTAAAATACTCTTACCTAAAATAAATCTCACAGAAAAAATAAATAGTCTATCAAGAAGGAGACCTGAGGAAAACACACTTTTCGGGTAAACTTTATATAAATGATACAACAGATAAAATATATAGTAATGTTAATGATAAACATAACTGAATAAAAATAATGTTATATTTTTTTAAATTATTCAACAATATCAAACTATATTTAGTAAGAGCAACACGGTTGAATAAATACAAAAATATTGGTGAACCAACATTTTATGGGGTACCTACTGCTATGTGGCAGCATTAGGCCTATACAAAGGGAAAAACATGTAGCTAATAGCACCGTGATTATAACTTATAAACACTTTGAACTTCTATAGAGATTTTCAAGATAAATGATTATTTATAGGTAATCTATGATGTCTACGGGGCCCCCACACCTAAACTGAATGGTGTATCTACTCATTTAAACTATAAATAACTATTACCATTGATTATGAATACTCATAATATATAATAAATGCTATTACTGATACAACTAGTCTTTCAATAATTGATATATGTGTAAACTAGGTGATTAATTTGACATAGTACACATTATTCAAAAGGTATTAATATTTTTGAAAGACAAGTATATTTTTTACATGGTTTCAAGATTATTTACAAAATAATGTGTTCATTAAATTTAAGTTTTTTACTTTTTTTAATTACCTACAACAATTTTAATTTCATCTTTGAAAGCAGAATATTTTTCAGGGTATTTTAAAACATATCAATCAAATTTAAGATGAGTAGCTTATGACTGATAAGTATTTAATGTTTAGAGGATCGGGGTAGTGGACAAACATTTAGAGGGGTCCCCACGTACCAATCCACTCATCTAAACTTTAAATACTTATAATACAATTTATAACTCATAAACTTATCTTCCTAAATTTTATTTATATGTATCGAAACACTTCAAAAAAAATTCTGCTTTGAAATATGAAGTAAAAACCTTATATTGTCATTCAAAAAAGTAAAAAACTTTAGTAATAATTTTTAAAGACTAGAAATAAAGTAAAATTTTTTTAAACATGCATTTTTTGAGAAATAATGAGTGTTCAATGACAAAAGAATCCAGTATACATTTTCAGAAAAACATCCAGCTTTGGTAATAAAATAAAAAGTAACTGTCATTTGAAATTACAGGTATTTAAGGGGATTCGATACCGTGATTTCCTATCTTTGTCTAACACACGCGCAACATATAAATTCAGACGTGTTTTTTGGCAAATGTACCGATTGATATAGTGAAGCGATAAGAATTCTGAAAACAGATTTGAATTTGTCGTAAGGTCTACTTGAGATCGGTCAGTCCACATATTTTATATTACACCCCAAAATCCTAAAATTAATGTATAACTAAAGAGTAATTAAAAAAATTTCATATTTCATTTTTTGGAGAAGTTTAAATCAAAAAATCAAAAATGTTGACTGGCCGATCTCAAGTAGACTTTACGACAAATTCATATCTGTTTTCAGAATTCTTATCGCTTCACTGTATCAATCGGTACGTTTGCCAAAAAACACGTCTGAATTCATATGTTGCGCATTTGTTAGACAAAGACAGGAAACCTCGGTATCGAATCCCCTTAACTTTTTCTTGGTGTCACAACATGAAAGAGAGTAGCCTGATAAATTTCAAAAATATTATTTTGTCAATTAGTAAATTATGCAACTAAAAAAAATAATTCCAAACAATGTTAGAACTTTTTGAGAAGTGTTTTTACGCTGTAATCTGTATTATATGTATAATAAATAAAAAACAACTGATAAATTCACAAATTTCAAATGATATAATTTAACATCTAAACTTAATTATAACCACATTACTGTGGATTGCTAATATTCCTAAGTACCTACATCATATTTATATAACATTTAAAAAGAAGAACAATTTGAGAATTTCCATGTTATTAAATAGATATTTGGTATCAGTTATCTGTTTATTTATTTTCAAAACTGAACTAGGTAGGTATAAAATAGGCACACATGTGAAGTGTCAATTTTCTATTATATAATAGGTACTGCATTATTAAGTTAATTAATTGATTTTATTAGTTGCCTAATATTATTTATTATAGCTTAATTTTACAGATAAAGTTGTATAATATACATAAGTTGATAGATAGTTGTAAAAGTATGATGAACAAAAGATGACGATTGAGCATCATTAAGATTTACAATACCACACTAAATGTATATTTATTATTATGCCAACCTACTTAGTAATACAGCAATAAACATAAAACCGGCTTATTTGAACGACACAATATATTATAGATAATATCCAAAAAAATTCAAAATATACGACTGAAAATGACGAGACCTATTCGCGGTGTTCAGACTAATATCTGTAACACCGTATTATTAAAAAAGCTGGACAATTTCAACTAGTAACAGTTGTGCGTTTGAAAACGTGAAACGTTGTAACATTGTCGTGATCGTAGGTAACGGGAAACATTTAACATAATATCATCAAAAATGTACTCACCGTATACATCTTGATTCCGGTTCTGGAACCAACAGATCAGAATATTACGACACTCAGGACGGTAAAAAACTAAAAACGCCGACTACAATAAAATAAATAATGTTATACACCTAATAGTATTGTTATAAAAACTATAAAAACAGATAGCTCGGATGGCCTCGGACGCTCGGCAGACGGTATAAATCGGCACGACGGCACCTCACACGGCCGAAAACAATGGTAAAACGAAATTAGATCTTCCTGATTGGTCGCTGTTCGATCAGTATTGTAACTTGCGCGAACAATAATACAATATCGTGTAATAATACGTAGTTCGTGGTTAGAACGGCGTCTGTTCAAATATTATGTAATCGTACAATATAATTGTACAGCATTTGTATTGTGGTGGTCATGGAAAAAGAAAATCAATCGTTATTCGTTTCCCGTACGGACTAAAGATAGCTGCACGGTATATGCACGGTCTTGTAACCGTAATATGAAATCATGGAATGCGAGCCGGGGGCCCGGCTTGTCAGTAAAGTTGCCATGATCACGAAGATTGAACTGATTGAAGACGGATCACTACCTTTTGTTCCACAAAACCTTTGTTCCACGATATATTTGTTCCAAATTAATTAAGGTCCAAATTTTACCTTTTGTTCCACAAAATATTTGTTCCGATGGAATTTTGTTCCGCAAAACATTTGTTCACATGGACTTTTTTTCCATAAACCATTTATACCAATACACTTTGTCCCATGAATATTTGTTCCAAAAAACATTTGTTCCAAACGTGGAACAAGTGTTCTGTGGAATAAATATTCATGGAACAAAAGTCCATCGGAACAAAAGTAGATGGAAACAGATATTTTATGGAACAAAAGTCCAATGGAACAAATGTTTTGCGGAACAAAGTCTGTTGGAATAACTTTTTTGTGGAACATAGTTTATTTGGGACAAACTACGTCTTGCCCAATGCCAACTACCTCATATCATATAATAATCTGGTATCACACTATCACAATATATACCATTATACTAGTATAAGGTCTATGATATATACCACAATAATAATTAATATTGTACTCATGTCTCTTAAGTCTTAACTCTTGGGTAAATTACTTTTAAAAAGTAATGAATATTTACATTACTCGTTACTTTAAATATTTTTATTTAAATTAGGTACATTTGCAATACCTAAAATTATTTTTATCACGTTACATTACTTTTTCATTAATAAAGTAGACTGTTATAAATAACGTTACTTTTTTTTACCTTTTTTTTTTAACCATAAAACTGATACCAAATTGTCTGTGTGTTTTTATTTAACAAGAATAATTATAAGTAGAAATAAATTAAGAATTAAAAATAGGTATTCAATAAAATAGTATTCAATAGTAAAAAAAAGTATTTCAAATACTTAAAGTTAAAAAGTATTAAAAAAGTATTCAATACGGAAAAAAGTATTTGAATACCTTTACTCAAATACTTTACAACACTGAGTATGAGTCTACAAATATATACTATAAAAAAAAAATAGTATCAATATTATAAATTATCAGTTACAACTTACAACACATCCATTACCTCAAATACCTACTTAATATTTATCAATAGCTAGATACACGCAAAAGAGCTAAAATTCCTCAGTTTCTTAGTTTTTAATTCAATATGTAAATTTTGTTTCAGTATTTCAGATGTAAACATAGGTTATAACTTATGGGTATGTACCTATAGTGATCGGCTAAAATTAAGTATAAAACTACATGTGAGTACCAGTCTGCTGTACCCTGTAGGCACATCATACATTATACTATTATAGGAAGTGTCATGTTTGTCACTGTAATAGATGTGTTAAATTTGAATTTAATGATAATAATATTATCATATCATTGTATATTTTGTATACCGTATACGAACAACGATTCTGATCAAAGACGGTCTGTCAGCCTATATATAAAAAAAAATATAAGTAGTTTGTTACTGGAAGCTAGGGATTTTGAAATTAAGTTGATTTATGTAAAATATTATTAATTAAATGTAATTAAATTAAATTAATGTGCAACTATCATACGAAATACTTGTAGTTATACAGTATACACTATACACTGTCTCGGTATGGTATAAAGTTGATCGGTGGCAGTGATTTCCTGTCTTTGTCTAACACACGCGCAACATAAGAATTCAGACGTGTTTTTTGTCAATCGTACCGATTGATATAGTGAAGCGATAAGAATTTTCAAAACAGATTTGAAATTGTCATCAAGTCTACTTGAGATCGGTATGTCTACATTTTTGATTTTTTGATTTAAACTTCTCCAAAAAATTAAATATGAAATTTTTTTAATTACTTGTTAATAATACAATAATTTTAGGAGTTTGGGGTATAATATAAAATATGTGGACTGACCGATCTCAAGTAGACTTGACGACAAATTCAAATCTGTTTTCAGACGAATGGATCTTCGCAGGAAAAAGTTTTTTGTGTCCGTATATAATATTGCCTACATTTAGCCCCTTTTTTGCAGCTATCAAAATGTGATAACTTTGATAAAACGATAACATAATTTTCATTATGAATTATACTATTTTATTTTATTATAATTAAAATAGTTAAATACATTAATAGTTAATATATATTTAATAATACACAATTTGAAAAAAAAAACGTGTGTAGTAACAACAAACTGGAGAAACAGAATGAAATTATTTTGCCGATTATTAGAGATAAAATAATCAATATAAAATATTAGACACTGGATATACTATCCATAGGATTATCTGCTGGATTTATACAGAATAGTAGAAAAGTAGAAAGCCAAAAGTAATAAAAAAGATAACATTACATAGATATACATTTATATATAATATATATATATAGGATATAGCAATACTCAATTATGGCACCAAAATGAAATTGGTAAATTAAGGTTTACAACAGCTGATAGAGCAAAATTGGCAGGTAGCTTATTTTATTTTATATAATACTATAACTACCATCTATACTGATTCCTATTCAAAGGGTATTAAATGATGTTCAAGATTCATAATTATAATAATATTATACTTTCTTTATTATAATACCTTAATTATTATATTTGTTAAATAATATTATTATTACCATACATAAAAAATATTATAATATTATTATTAATAATTAAATACAGTAAAACTATTATAACTATTATATTAAATTACTGAAAAAATACTATGTTAGTTGGATAGTTATGTTATTATAATAACATTATTTTTATAACAATATTAATTGTGTACTGTAATAATAATAATATTATTATCACTACACAATTGCTATCTGTATATAGTATATTTATGATATTTAAAAATTTAATAATTTTTTTATGTTAAAAAAGATTGAAAATTTAAAATAATGTTCCATGTAAATAGGTTATAATATATAAATTACTTTATTAACAATAATATCATCAAATATAGGTACTTATTAGAACACGTGTAGCTCCGTTAGCTTAAACATTAGAGTAAATTGACCTCTAATAAAATCTAAAGGTAAGATTATTATCTAGAAATCCTCATGGGCTTTTTATTATATTTTAATTTATAAGCGAGTTATGATTATTTTAATATTGTAAATTGTTCGTACATTTTAAAGTACTCATAACTCGCTTTAAAATTAAAATGTAATAAAAAGCCCATAAGGTTGTCTAGATAATAGTCTTACCTTTAGATTTTATAAGAGGTCAATTTACTCAAATTTTTAAATTAACGGAGCTACACTTGTTTTGCTGAGCGTAAAATTTGCTATGTTATGCATTTGTAAGACGGAGACAACACATGCGGGTATCACGTCCTCTTAAAAGTGAATAGTCTTATAAGTTATAATATACCTAATATTATAGTGTATGTACTAAACAAATGAAGACGTGGGAGCAACAAGAAGAAGACATCTCAAATTAATAAATTTTCTGTTTGTATATGTTATATGTAGCAAACACTTACTCCTATTATAGCAATATAGCCTGCAGTGGCTAGTAAGTAG
>JANEHU010002804.1:0-101793 GCA_027563435.1 Nasonovia ribisnigri | reverse complement strand
CTACCGCATTCGAAATAGTTAATATACGTATCAATTGGTTTTTGATTAGATAATTATTATGTTGTGTCTACTAAAAATTATAAAAAGACCCGAAACAGGGTTATCAATAATTTGCAACTATTGTGATAAACAAAACAATATATTTGTCCATACCGAAATAAACTATCCACACAATTCAGTTTATTGTTATTAAATAATAATGTGTAAATTATAATTTTTTTTAAACGCACTTTGCAGTCATAAATTATTTGTAATATTGCTTACCTATTAAGTATTAATAGTGAATCCTTAATAATAGATTCAATACTAGCGTGTTTTAAATATATTCAGTATAATATCAAGAATTTCAAAATTAAAAATGTTTGGGACACACAATAATATGATTATTTTTTACTGTTTAGTTTTTGTTATTTTTATGGTGACGTATTATGTACGCAGTTTTTCGGGTGAGTAAAATAATCTGAAAGTTACTAAAAAATGAAACATAGATATGCCAACATTTTAAAATTATAATTTTTACTTTAGTTTACCAGGAAATTGTGAAAAACTACCGAAAACCGCAGTTTTGGCAATAACACTCAGGATTCTCGAAATTCGAGAAAAACTTTTTGCATAACTTTACAGTTTTTTCGTAATCCTTGAGATGAATTCATTATAATTATACACGTATCACAATACTGAATTTTCCATATATTATTATGTTTTTTTTAAATTAAAAACTTTACTATAAGCGAAATATCAATCAACTGAATATATAAATTACATTTTTTATTAAATACTATACCATATTGCAGGGGTTGCCAACCTTTTTCAACAAGTGCCACATTGGACATTTCAAGTATCTGGTGATCTATTTACCACTATTTATTTAAGTATAATTTTTATATTGTGATATGCATCATGTATAATAATACATTTTGTAAAAATATTATCTTTTCATTATTTCTCCATCGGAAATTTGTATGTTTTTCTTCGCTAATCAATACTATTCCTTCTTTGTATATAAAGCGTAAAGGTTTTAAACTTTAATATTACGCCCGTGACATACATATATAATATGATTTATTTTCAAAAGATAGACCAATATTTTTTTGAAGATCGACTAGTCGGAGAAGACCTCTGCAGTATATTGTACAATGTAATAATATTATTATTATTATTATCTTTAATAAGTGTAAATTAATATAACTCAATAACAATATTAATATAAATACCTAATTTATGTTTAGTCTTGAATCGTGATGAAACATTTATTATTATCATACACAATTATTATTCTATTCTTAAGTGAAGAATGTTAGTCGAATTTCTAACACCCATACCTATTCACTATATTATTATTAATTTGTTACACGGCGTCATGTATAGGCAAAATAGGTACATTCGTGTGCAAATTACTCAATGATGACGTTATTTCATATTTTATTTTAAATTATAACATGGTGTAATTCAATTTAATACAATAATATGTTACTGACTTTTTATAACACCCGTTTTATATAATTTATACACTATTATGAACTCGTATTAGTATAATATCCACGCTACAATAATTGTAATTCAATTATTTTATATTTTGTAAGACGTAGGCAATTACTGTTCGTTAAAAATTTAAATGCATGCGTATTATCACAATCAGCAGGTGTGCTGTCCGTTAATTTATCTTTATAGTTACCGATGTCAATAAAATATAAAATTATGCACATTTTATATGAGCACTGTAATTATTGTTATTTATGCACTATTATGTACAATATATTGTACAGATTAGATATATATATCATAATAAACACTGGAGATGTGTTATTATTTTTAAGGGGTTTTTACCAGAAAATTGGAAAAAAAAACTGTACCAAAGGATCTAACCTACAACTATACCTACACTAAGTCCACTCAGAGCCGTTTAACGGACGCTTCGATTTATCACTGTTTTAAAATAATTGTTACACGGCTCGACTAGTGGTACGTCATAAGTATTGTATTTTCATTTTCGTTGTATACGCCCAACCGTGAACGCCTGTAGGTGCGTCAAACACACTGTACACATATAGTAGTTATGTTGTACACTTATTGTTTATTATTATGTTTTTTAAAACAATAATATATTGTGTGCAAATCCATTTGTAATACTTACGCGCTTCAAGTCCCCGTTGTTATCTTCACCCGCGGTACGGTTTAGGGCACGAGGGAGGTCGCTATGTATTATGCGTATGCACTTAAATTTATATTTTTCAACGGAATTATGTAGGTATATCATATAACTATTATGATTATTATTATTATTTCATTCAACTGTTCACTCCACAACGAAATCTAATACACTTATATGTAGTATAAAATACTGCAATGTAATATTTCTGGAAAACGTTATTTGTGCATTTCTATGTCCACATGCGCATGCACTAAAGTACCTATACATACCTACTATGGAATAAAGTACCTATACGGTAATATTGTAAAGTTACATAACAGCAGTTAATACACTTGAAACTGGCATCGTTTGAAACACATATGAAATCCCGCACCATACATTAGTAGCTGATATATTTATAAAAAAAGATACAATTTATGATGTTATTAATTATTTTTTTTACTTAAATAGTATGATATGATTGATGCCGATAAAAATTTGTTCTATCTAAAATTAAAACAAAATACGCGCGGTAGATCATGTTTTATGAGAGGATACTACGTTATAATATATGGTCGGAAGTCTGTCAGTCGTTATATAATAATATATATTTTTAATCCCTGCAACTGTAATTTTACGCATAAAAAAACTGAATGGTATTGGAAGTTATTAAATATATTTAATGATTTTTTTTCTCGAGTTGTTTTAATTTTGCATGACTGCGGCAGAGACGTAATAATCATGAAATCATAATAAGTTTCTCGTAATAATAGAATTTACTGGTACAATAGTTCATTTTATACACAATATAATATCACAATAAACCACAATGTAGAGATGACTACGTGATGATAAACAATATATCGTATGGTCTCTAAAAAAGAATTAGAACGTGTTTACAATATCAATAAAATATATTACTACATAATGTATGTAGGATTGCTCTTGGATTTCACGGTGTTTACTTATATATTTAAGGTTTTTAGTTCCAAAAATAGTTGATTTGAAAAATTATGTAATTGTCTGGAGTACTATTAAAATGTTATGTTTCACAGATAAAATATGACAAAGGCATTTCTTACATATTAAGTAGCAAAATTAGTACTTGCTCAATGCACGTTGGTAATTAGCAGTAAACTTACTGTCATGGTCGAACATAGGCCACAGTCATATTTTCAGAAAACCCTGGAGCTTCTTTTGTTCCATTAACCATTTGTAACCATAATTATAACATTCTTAGAGATGATATGGTAACGATTATAGCAGCTCCCAAAACTTTTTTGTTGAAATTCAAAGACTCCACTTTTTTTTCTACTCCTTGGTCCTTACAAATATCGTATAAAGTCAAATTTAAATAATATAATGTTATAATATTCTATTGGTACTATTGAGAATTTGTAAACTGTTTGTATCATTATTTAAGATTTCTAAAACGTAAATGCGATACCCATGTACCCTTCCATCATCTTTGTCTGGTACTTTCAATGCGTGAGAACCGATTTTACACTAGAAATCAAATGCCTAGGTACCTATAAATAATAATAATAATTAATTACCTTCAATCGATGATAAATCGAGTGACGTGGCCAATTTCATAAAGTAACATTAATTATACATTTAAAGCCGATACACAATCCGTGAATATGTAAGGGAAAAAAAAACACAAATCACGACAATTATTTTTAATTGCATTCATTGCACACATATATTATATAATTTTCTGACAAGAAGCATCTGATCAATAAAAATAAATTGTGCTGGAATATATTTTTTTTCAATTTTGATTTCATTATAATTATACTGTCGACAGCGAGAATAATACGTTTGTACAATTAATATTATTATTTTTATTATTATAGGTATTATAACGAGCATTTTGAAGACCGGATGCACCATCACCGCGCTTGTTTCGTACATAAACCGCTTATCATCAGTATAGAGTAGGTAATGCGTTTGGTCGCTAAATAACGTATTGTGTCCTCCCCCCCTTTGTCCGGCGCTTCCCCTGCGCCTATATTATAAGACCACCGACGCTGACGCTAAATCTCTGGAAAAATACTTGCCATAGTTTGACATATATTTTCTTTCGCCGCGACAATCACAAAAATCAGTCGACACTCGTATATAATAGAGGTGCGGTAACGACCATAGCCACGGCGCGCATTGTGCTTCGGAACGTCGTCGGACTTTGCGAACAATGTGTACAGCAGAGGGCCGTAAATCGCGGCCGGCCGAAGCGGGTAAACTTCATCGTTTTCCCCGAGACGACGACCTCCGTGCGACCGGAAACTTTTTTTGGAGCTGCGGACCGCGGCGATGGCGAAAAAACCCAGTAGAGTGCCGCCCCGCTGCTATAATACCGGGACCATAGCGCGGTCTTAACTATTTTATATTTCGCATTATTGTGGGTGCTCGTACAGTCTAAAATATAATATATATATTTTTATTATTTATTATTATTATTATTATTATGATAGAACGCGACCGGGCCGATAAAAATAGTTTTCTTCTAATACGACCACAGGCCGCCCGCGATAGGGTAAGAGGGTGAACGCCGGATTTAAAATTTGTTGTCCACCAACAATATATATATAATAACACGAGTCCCGCAGGCGGCTTCGAAGCACGCCGCGGATGAGATATACGGTTTTATGCGATAACTTTTTGAAACGACTTTGGTCGAACGAGACCGATTATATAATGTACATATATATATGTATATGTAATGTATCGGAAACGCTCGGGAATTCCATTATCACTTTTGCCCAAAAGAATGAGAACGTTTTCAGCGGTATATCGAGTACGGGGCGGCAGACCGATGGTGACGGCCGTACACCCCGCATCGAGTGCTCCGGCTGTGTTTGGGGGGGGAGGGAAAAAATAACAAACATTTGCGCTCCAAACACAAGAGGATATTGAATCACGCGACGTCGACCAGACATGACCGGACGTGTAAGCCGTTGGTAAGCAATTTGTTCCACGCCATTATATTGTTATACTGAAACACATCATTCGTCGTTCAAATTCGCGTTAGAGTATCGCACGCTATCGTTTTTATAAATGTGTGTATTACTTTATTACCTACCAGCTATAGTTCATTCTACGTAAACGATGCGTTTTCAACTGCAGTAATTTTCGATTTTCGTGGGCAGCGGTCTCAGAAAAAAAAAAGTTAAAAGTGTCCCTGTAAAAGATGCGATCGGCAGCTGATGCGCTGATTCTGTTTCGTTCGTATTTCATTAAATGCATATTACAACGTTTTTATGTTAAGTTGGAAATAATAATATGTAGTGTGACACCGGTGTTAATGTTTAGAAAGAGTTATACGCCTGCAACGATTATGTGATGGTTAATATAAATATATATGTTTCTACGAACATTTTTCGTTCGATAAGTTGAAGTTCATAGTGACTTTAAATAAATAAATACAAATAATTACAATTAGTTGTGAAAAAGAATTGTAGTTTGTGTCTCGGAAAATTAATTAAAACTGACGTAGGTATAATGCTATAATGTATTTATATAATTTTATCAAAAGAGGAAAAAATAGTAAAGACGAAAAACATCATAATATCTTGCATGGCTTGTGTCTGGGTGCAAGATTGCATTTTAGATGCATTTTTTTTTCTTCAAATAATTGATAGTTGAGCAAATAAATTGATATTATCTACTACCAACCTTGCGCGTTGGGTTTTCAGTATTTTTTATGTTAGTTATATGAACAAGTTATTATCGTAGTATAACATTAAACAAGCATGTATATAATACGATATAATATTGTTTCTAAGCGTCAACCTGTAAATTTATGTTTAAGTATAAGCTATCCCAAAACGGTTAAGACTGGGAATCGAAACTTTGTATATTATGCAATATAATATTACCGAACATCAGCGCAAGTGTATCATCAAAATCTCATCAGGCTGTAGTCATATATGTTGGAATCTAGTAATAATATAGTTAATGTATAACGTAACATCAAAAGTTAGCTTAAACATGTAATCAAACCATAAAATAATGCAAGATTGAAAACAAAATTTATTATTTTGTCAAAAAATAAAAAGTTTTATAATAAAAGCGTAACCCTTTTAAGGTCGAATACATTAATAGATATATTACACGGCGTAAATACAAAATATAATATAGGTCGCCCTTTTTGGATTTAATAATGATTTTCTACTTAGATAAATTCGTCGGCCCATATTCTACATTGTTAGAACGACTAACAATAATATTAAGCACGGTTTATTATTTACTCGAATCCAAGACATTCATTTAATTAAAAGACTATGAATGTGTAAGAAAAAAATCCCGTCTAAGTAACTTAGAAATTCTACCAACAGATAGTTTTCTCGAAGGAAATAAAAAACTAATTGGTTTCTGAAGAGACAAATGCGTCTGCAAATTATGCGTACATTATAAAATATTCAGATTTTTAAGTGAAAAAAAAAAATTAATTAGATTTCCTAGTTGACGAAAATGTTAATATCGACAACGCGATGTTAGACTTGGAAAAAAATAAATAATACCTAACTGAAAGCGTATTTTCGACTGAAGGGTAGTCGTTTGCTTGACGGATGTAGGTTAAATGATTTTTTAATATCCCGGGGAGAAAGGCGCCCGCGATCGCGTCTGGCTCGTACCTATAATATAGGCATTACAATAACACGTCATAATAATATATGTACTCACGGAACGACCGGTTTCCGATATTGGTTTAGCGCGGAAATGTATTCCGACTTATTATGCGCACCACAAATACTCCAGTCATCGTTCGTCGCCGTCGCAGTCGTCGTCGAAATAGCATCCAGAGTTGCATTAATCAAACATGACATCCAGCGCATGTAAGTGTATATCGTACGCTCAGTGTGCGTGAATGTGGGAGGGGTGGGATGTACATTGTGCATTTGAGCTACCTAACGTAAATTATACACACAAACACACTGTCACTCGTACACGCGTGCGAATGCGAGTGTGTGGGTGTGTGGGTGGGTGTGTGGGTAGGTGTGTGAGAGTGTGTGTGCGCGTGCGTGTGTGCATTCGGAGAGAGGAGAATCAGTCGGAATTTACATCGAACAAGTGAACTAATAACGCATTCCTGATCCTGACGCCATAACGCGTGTCGGACAAATGGCCAAGTGGTGTTCTGTGTCGGTTATTCGCATTATCATATAAATGAAATGGATACACATCACACAATGTATATATGTATAGATATATGTGTATGTATAATAACATAAATAAATGTGAGTGTTGCACGCTCGCGAACTGCTGGCGGGGGGGGGGGCGAGGTCTATGGTCTACGCCGGACCGTGTGTGCGCTCGTGTAAACACGGACACGGAGACGGACCAAAAACTGTCCCATATTTATTTGAATACCGCACACAAGTGGTGCAACGCGTCCGTTGCTGACGGCTAACCGTGATTTCGGTTGTTTTTTTTTTTTTTTTGGTCGTATGATATATTTCGCTACATATTATTATGTTTCTTTTTTTCGACCCCTAACCGCCGACGACGCTCGTTTAGCTATACATAATTTTATCCGTTATTATATTATATTTCCTGCAAACCGTATCCGACCTCAATTCTACTCGCCGTATTAGGATTTATACTCGAACGGACGATTGTCGTAGGTAAACCCGTTCACATCCGAGGACGACGACGACGGTTTGGGGGGGGGGGGGTGAAGGAAAATTCTAGCGGTTTTTCCGAAATCCTACCCCGTCTCCAATCGAACACCGCCGACGGCGCCACACACACATGTACAACGGCGCTGTCGAAGACAGTGGTTTTCTAAATCCGATCGGTGCTATATATTTGTGTGTGTGTGTGTGTGTGTGTGTGTGTGTGTGTGTGTGTGTGTGTGTGTGTGTGTGTCGTGTGTGTGTGTTGCAAGGATGTGGCTAACCGCGGTTCGTTTTACCCGTCACTGTAATAACATTACGAACGGAGAAATTGCAGTATTATACTACCTATAGGATATTTCATGTATCCCAAATAATATAATATTTTCTGAACAGCTGAGTTCGATAGGTATATTTTTTTTTTTATAAAAAAGAGAGTATTTCTATTTTTAAAAACCATGTAATTTCATCGAGTGGCTTATGGTACTCGAGCTGCACTCGCGATTTAACTCTAATCCCCATAATGATACAGCCAACAGCTTTAACGCTATAAAGTTTAACCATTTTTTTATAAAAAAAACTATTAATATGTACCTACTAAATGTTCGTAGTTACAAAATAGTTAACCTATATAGTATGTATAAGAACACAAGCTGAAGCCGGCTAGTGTTTCGTTATTGTGTAATAATAAAATAATAATTCAAGTTGAATTATTCAACTACTGTTTTCGACAGGCTTGATGGTGTTATTATGTAAAAACTAAAAAAAGAAGAAGAGAATTGTGCAAGCAATTATTTCGAATCATCTAACATCACTTTATATTTTGTTATACCTGCCATATTATTTTGTTTGGTCGTAATAATATGGTTTTCGTGGAAGTCCGGTCGGCTTAAGAATTTTTTCTCAGGAAAACTGGATGTCAGAAACGGATATCATAATATTAATAATAAATAAGTTAACCTTATAGTAATACAAAGTTCCTACCAGCTATATAATATTGTAGTAAACAATTTTTGAAGTAACTTCGATTTATAATTGTGTTTTACGAAAATGAAATAATCGGATTACACGGGGAAAGCTTAGGCGATTCGCAGACATTTTCCGCGTTTTTCCTGAAACGGATGACGAGGGGCCGAGTATAATAAGGTCAAACCGAACTTCATGCCGACGCTCTATTATATCGTCACGACTCACGGGGGCCGGCCGGGATATGCGGCGTGAGTATCTTTAACGTTTTAAAGGGGGGGGGGGAAGTACAATCCGGCCCGGAGAACGTTATTCGGCAACGAAATCACGTAAACGGACGGGGGAAAAAAATGTGTGCGCATAAAAACGGTCGGTTTCCGCCGTAATGACGGACAAACCGCGCGCGGGCACCCGGAAATGTATGGCCACCGCAGTAAAAGTATTTACCGTGACTTTACCAGTCATTTCGCATGTCTGTTGGGAATGTCCCTGGTGGTGAATTTATCTCTCGCCTAGCATAATATAACAACAGCGTAAGTCGCCGTCGCCGTCGTCGTCGCCGTCTTCGTAGTCGCAGTCGTTTGTAAAAGCGCGGTGGATCGGGTGGAGAGTGAGAGCGACAGAGTGATAGGGAAAGATGCAGGGAGAGCTGGTGGCGGAGACTGCAGCAGGCGTATACGCACATGCAGGCAAACAGGCAGTCAGACGGACAGACAGAGACGGACGTTTAAAAGGTATACACGGCCAAATGTGAGGAGGAGGAGCAGGAGCGGAGTGGGGCCCAGGAAGAAGGACGACGAGTGAGTTAGAGTTATAGATAGAGAGCAGGAACGCGCTCGGAGAAATTATGTAAGGCTCGGCGGAATGCGATTGCCAACCATCAGTCAACCGGCAGCGGCAGCGATAACGGTGTACGATGGGATGGGGGGGGGGGCGAACGACAAAAATATATACTTGGCTACTGTTGTTTTTCTTCTCTTTTATTTTTATTTTTCATCTTTCTTCAACTTCCTTTTTATTTTCGATTTTTTCTTCTTATTTTTTTTGTTTTTGTTATCAAAAATTACGTATTCAAAACGTGCTGGTTTGTTTATTATTACGGGATTTTGCGGCGCGCGTCGTACGTGATCGAATTTTTTATCGGAAATTAAAAATAATATATATAAAATAAAGCGATATAAGCTCGCGTAATTATTTGCTAGTTTATTTTTCCCGCAATATTGATATTTATCAAAGTATTAAATTTAAACAAAAACAAAAAAAAAACATCAGAACGCATAACGTCGTAGCCCCGAATAGAGGTACGCGTTTATGTATTTTTATACCGTTCGCGAATGCTCTACGAAATTACATTTTCCCCGCGTACCACGACGTCTGATTTCGACCCTGCTAAACGTATGGGTACACATTTATTAAAAGTGCTAATAAAGAATCGGCCGTGGTATATTATGTGGGTAGGTATACGAGAACTCTTGAACAAACCAACGTAATTTTTGACCTTGTTTCTTCATTTGCTTTCCAAGATGGATAACTCGATTTGCGAATGGTTTAAGGGTTTACGGTAACGCACGCGGCCCTTTCCTTTTCTTTCGCATCGGGTAAACATATATTATCATTTCAAACATAAAAATGTGCTCCGGTTACAACATGTATATACACACATACACACGCACACACGCACACACACATATATATGTACAACTTACATACATAGGTACATACTTACACATCTATATTATATACCAAAGTTAGACGGCAATATCACGAAATCGTTAGTGGATTTTTATATTATTATATCGACGTTAGTGGCGTATAATATTCTGTGCCGGATAACAATAATAGTAATATACTTCTTGGCTTACACCACGCAAAGGCCCTAAATAATACAACTAGAATTAAAGTACCCATATATATATATGTGTATATACATAAATATATATATATATATAATATGTGTACCTACTACTACCCACCTATCTGTGTGTACGGTATATTTGTATTGTACGTACGGTTGATTACAATGTTCAATAGTTTGCCATTTTGTATCGATACAAAGGCAAGGGACTCGACCACCGCGCGAGTATAATAAATATAATTTTACGATGCCTTTATATAGCGTTTCATTGTCATCTCGAATTTGTTTCGCGTGGCTTCAACGCATAATGAATCGAAACCAAATGCAGTATTATTTAACTGCAGTGATGGGCCTATGACTATATTATACACCGTTAATCGTATACGAGATTATTATAAAGGCTACTAATAAAACTTATATTATGCAGTGTAACAGTTGTACCACACTGGATTCGTCAATAATACATCGTTGCCTTGGAGATAATATTAATATCATTACTAAAGTCAAGACATTATTAAAATTATACTCAATTTTCCATGTGAACTTATCGAGATATAATATATTTTAGAAATTATTATACTTATGAAAATCGATGAAATCGATTTGGCGTTATTAGTAGGAACGCTGAAATATATTATTATATTGACAGATTTGCCTCTAAAAAATTAAGACGTTTCAATTTCAGAATTTAACTTGGTTATTATTGTTATCCCCCTCGTCACGATCAAGTCCTTTTAAATTCAACTCTAATTTCTGACGCCATTTTCAATAATAAACCAATCATTGTATTGCTTTCTTCCGCTCGTGTTTAATTATTCTAAAATTAAATAATAATAAAATTAGTCCCCTCACTCAAAAAAAAAACAATTCCTGATTACGGTACTGTCGTGTAGTACTACAGCAATATATTTCAGTCGATATATTATAATAATAGTAATATTATTGTTCGTAATATGCGCTCGTGTGTAATGTGGTATTCTCGATTGACGACGGCTCATTGTATAGCATTATATTATTATTATTATTATTATTATTATCCACAGAATTGTGATTTATCGAAATAATCATCCCAATGTTTCCGGGATGGCGCGGTGGTGGGTGATTTTAAACATCTCGGCCTGCAGAACGATTTGGCATGAACTCAATTTTTTTTTTAATCGTATAATATTATAATAAAATATAAGAATAATATCAAAATATGATGATCGGAAACTCGGATATTCTTTACTCATTGTTTTCTCAATGCCTGGGTTTCGACGCACAATAAATATGAAACTCGCTTAGGTATTTACATATATAATGTGTGTGTGTGTGTATTGGTTTCGATTTAAATCAAAGTAAACAATTCCTGGGGTTGTACGAATACCCTTCAGTTTGAAAGACGATGATATATTTTAATTATTTCCATGTAAATCGACGTATATATTTGAAAAATACTCGCAAACTCGTGTTGTTGGACACGACCGACTGCATTTATATTTAATTGTTTAGCACAGAAAATAACATAATATAAATGAATAACTCATACAATTTTGAAGAAAAACATAATTAAATCCAATAAATACACGAGCTATAATAAATTGAATATAATATTGCGTAACATAATAATGTATCTAGTAATGCGTGGAGTTTTACTCGTGACTGACTTGCTTGCTCATATGAATTATTTTAAATCAAAAAATAATTTAAAACGTCAACAAAAATGGACGATGATAATAATATGGTCGCTCATTATACTGCAACAACGTCTTTGCTATTTTTTTTTTCGTTTTCACATTCAAGTATCTGCGATACATCCACACAAAGAACCACTAGGAATAACGCGTTTTTACAGTTGAAAAAATATCATTATTATATTTTTTTTTTGTTTTTACATATATTTTTTATACGTAGGTAGGTATAATATAAATAATTACTCACGTATAATAAAAATAATGACGAAATGAGTAATATGATTATTTCCGACTTTTTCGAAAATTGTCTCATAAACATTTTTTTAGTGTTGCGCACGATGCATATTATACAAAGTGTAATAATATTATACACTTGCGACTACCTATACGTTAAATATTATTATTATGCGTTTTATTATACGCGTCATATAGGCACTATAACAATATCGACTTGCCGCATATGATTTTATGATGTATATTAAATATCGTTTAAAGTCGTATAACGACACACTGTCAACCAGTTCGCGGCGTTGTTATCGAACACGGCGAAATCCAAATTTCTTTTTTTATGTGGGTATAGGTGGTGTACGTTTTTTTTTCTTCTCTTTATCTATTTTAACATTCTCTATGTATCTCTCTCCCCTTTTACGCTTGTAACTTTAAACAAATAAATAAAGGATCCCGTAGCTAGGATAGTAGAAAACGACAAAAGCAGAAAAGGGTTTCCAGACCATTAGCTGCGGCAGTTTCAAAGTTCACATTTTTTTTCCACCCACTAAAAGTAATAAAAAAAAAAAAAAAATTGGCAAAAAGGTTAAAAGAATCGCGCGCCACGCACAACTCGGCTGCTCGTCGACGGCGCAGGTGTTGTAAAGCCGTTCTCTGGTAATGCGTTCGCGCATTTCGACTACCTTCCTTCCTATATATATACATAACATATAATATATATTTTCAAGTTCATGAATATTAACGAAAAAACCATCGGAATTGTTACGCCGTCAAACCTATATACACTACATCATCCGGGGGGGTATCCGCCCCGCCATTCGCACGAGTAAATGCTTCTAACGTTATACTCGTACCATATAGCCGGTTGGTGTGGTATACCTGCCTAAAGTAATTTGATTTCGACCATATTTCTCATCGTTCGCAACCGGAAAGAGTAAGCTATACGGGACGCGTGGTATATTAACACCGGCAGCCGCGGTACCGATAATGAGTATAATATATTTATGAGGAAGACGGCACCACGAGACTTTGAAACGTTTACTGTCCAAAACTTCGCAGTCATCGCACTGTTCCACACTCGGTGTAACACGATCATTACACGGTTGTAACCGTTTTCCGTCAAAATTACCGTCTCCAGTTGTCAGCGCACGACAGTTTTCTGCCAAATAAGTTATACTGCGATTTTTGCCAAAAAAAAAAACAATGTATAAATGTTTTAAGAAATGTTTTTTAGAACCCCTTATATCACTTTTGTCCTTTGTTAATATTATTAATACATTACGGCGTTATCCACTGATAATTTACGGGCTATTGTTCGCGGTCAGTCTAAACCTGTCTAATATAACAATAGTGATTTTTAAAAATCTATACTAAATGCAATTGATAAGGTTTGGCGTGGGACGAATGTAGTGGGTTGTCGATTTTACTTGACTCAAGCATGGTATCGACAAATCAAATCTCTTGGTCTATAGTTACCAAGTAGGTATAAAAAATTGTAATATTAGTATCTGATTACGTCATTCCATTAAGACAAATAAGAAATAAAAAATATAATCAAAATACAATCATAAACTAGGTTTGAGTTTGTCAAAAAATTCTCCTTTTCCTAAAGTCGGTGTACATTAATATTTGATTGTATACTTAATATATGTACACAATAACAGGGTGGTTTGTGGGTACACTCTATAACTCAATTACATATAGTTACTTTTGAACCATTAATTACAATGACTTTAAATTTTTAACACTTGTATATTTTGCGCAAGCGTAATGACTTAACCATTTTTTTTGTGTATAATCTGTTTTCGTGGACACCACCGTATAATATAATACTATAAAAGAAAACAAAGAATTCGACGTATTGTAATTACTATTGTGTTTGAGTGGTTGCCGGTCGGCACCACTGGAATACGATTTTGGCTATGGCGCTTTTGAACATGATAAACAATGGTGCAATAATATACAATTAATTGGTATAACCATATAATATTATATAATCGATCTATAAACATTGCGATTAAAATTCCAACTGTTTACGGACAAACTATCGAACTCAGGACCGTAAATACACGATGAAAATAGTGACTATCGTACCGAAGACATAGCTGAATTCGCGGTTGTATGTCTATATAAATATATAAAATATGATAATAATTCGTTTGGATCCGCGGTATCGAGGTTTGTTTGGTGGCATTTTTTAGTGACGTGATAACCATACTGATGTCCGAAAAACTGTGATTGGTGTTTTCCCAGAAAGTTTTCTATAAGACACTACGACAAACGATCGATTTATTTTTAGAAAACTTAAACGAACGGCCGCGAGTGAGGAACGAGCTATAGACGAGTGAAAACGTTAAAACACCTACACCTACACCTATGTAAGTTCTGTTTATCGTACCTGCTCCGTCTATAAAATGTCAAAGAGTCTCAATAATAATCGGCAAAACAAATCGACCAGTATATATTATGTACACAGTTAACAACATAAATCAATACTTGTGTTTCCCGCTTAGTATTTGTATTTATCTTATATATTATTATATTTATCTATGGTTGTACCGTGATGCAATACTCCGTGGAATTCTTTGACTTTACCGTCGTTTATTGTTCTTATCTGTTATAAGACGGTTGCAGTAGGTAGTAATAATAATAATAATAATAATAATATGCGTTTGTGATTTCGTTCGCACGTTGCGCGGCAATCCTCTGCTGCGATATTATAAATTTCACACTCGATCGTATAACGATAAATTTTATCATGCATGATTATCTAACGGAAACGTCAAAAGTCCCGAGTTCATATTTCGAGAAATTGAAAAATCGTTATTTTTTTTTTTAACATTCTAAATTAATATAATATTTTATTTTCTCTAAGTACCTATAGCTATAATATCGTATGCCTACGTCCTTATTATTACACTCGCGCCGATGATTGATGATGACGCGTATTCCACGATTTTCCGACCCCCCCCTCCTCAACATCTCGTCGTTAACGTCGCGTGCTTACAACAACGTTGCACAGGTATTGTATAGTAATAATAATAATAATAATAATAGTAATAATAGTAATACGCGTGGCACGGCGGCGCGTCAGTTAAATGAAAACGTTCTCGCAAAGTCATTACGTCCGGCGGGCACGTGCGAAACATAATATAATCCGCCAGTTATTATACGTCTTGCTTACGATATAATATATATATATCTACCTGACCAGTTGCCGAGACTTATTCGTTTTCGGTCCGGCGGCGAACTGCGATAGAGGCGCAGAGCACAGAGAGCGCACGAACCACCCATGGCCGCAATAAAATCCAAGTACGCCGCCGGGGAGGGTCGTTTTTCTGCTCAATTTCGCAGCGGCCCGGGTGAGGGTTGATTTTTCCGTTTTTTTTTTTTTTTTTACATAATTATATTCTTCTAACGCGCCGTTATCTCGCGCCGTCTACCGCAAATACGACCGGTGCGTGGTATGCGCCTAACGACCACACGTATTTTTCCGCGGAGAAACGATCGTCTCAAAGATCGGTTCCAATCGAATACAGCTATCACAACGACTCCCTGCAACTATATTGTCGTCACACCCGCGATAAAGTTCAAGTGCACCGCCGCGGGGAGGGTCGTCGCGGCCGATTTTCCGCGCGATTTCGCAGCGGACCGTATAAGGGTTAATTTTTCTAATTTTTTTTTTAAATATTCTTCTAACGCGCAACTATCTCGCGTTGTGTACCACACAATATACGACTGCAGCTGCTGCTGCGTCGACCGACGACACTATGTCTTTTCTACGTGGAAAATCCGTTTCAGCGACAGCTGCAGCGGACGGCCCTGACCCAGTCGCAGTCGTCGTCCTTCTCGTCCCATGCTGCGATCGGCGGCCCCGAAAACATCGATTCCGATCGAATGTCATTACAATCGCTTGCAACAATAGTCGCCTTACTATCCGTCGTCGTTGCGCACGCGCATAACGTTAAAAAGCCTATTTGTACGCAGACGTCGCGCGCGTTTCATTTAACGATGGACTATAATATTATCATACAATATCGATGTACGGCTTTTCTTCTTAAACATTATTATTATAAATATACTGTCCACAGTGTTTCCTAGCGCCAACCTTCCTCCAACAGTCGTTTCGCCGATCAATTTTTTTCCGACCTTAAAACACGTAGAAACATCGCGCAGTGGCAGTATTGTAAATTCGATCTGGCGATGCAGATCGTCACGTATATACATACCACATACCGTATACCGACATTATATGGATTGTTATTATATACAATATAATCGAGTCTCTAGGGAAAATATTCATAATTGAAGGGATCGCTGTTGTAGTCGTATAGCAAGTATATAGAAACGGTTTTCCGAAAACAATGGTCATAATAATATATAATACTATACTGTATTCGATTATACTATATATCTGGTCGACAATAATTTATTTTTCAATAATATTCTATTTCTTTCTTTTTTTTTCTTTTTATTGTGTAGAAAAATTCCCGATGACAAAAATAAATTGGTATGTCATCTTACTCACGGGACGTGCCCCACTTTATTTTATTTTTTTAAATAGTTTTCATCATATATTTTATAGAAGAAAAAAATCAGGATTTTTAATCAGACGTGTTCTTCAGTTCATCGAGCTTACTTAATACGATATAAGATCATGTTTGTGACGGAAGAAACATCATTTTTTTTTAACATTCTTAATAATTGGTAAGATTGACACTATTTTCTATCTGAAATTATTTATCAAAAATAAATCAATTTAAATGTATCATTGTTCGACCGTCAGAGTTGCTAAAGGAAATCATATCATTATATTTGCCCCAAAACAACACAGTCTGTAAAAATAAAGAATGTATACTTCTTTCAAGTTCGTTAAGGAAATAAAAATATTTATAAAAGGAAAATGTAATTTAATAAATGTAATTTATGTTTATACAGTAGTTGATTAAAAGTACTCTCTTGTTTTGACTTAAAATGTTAATCAGTTTTCATCGCCAAATTTGCTTTTATGTTTTCATTTAATATATTTTAATTTTTAATTTATACTAATTATTAATTATTAGCTTATAATATATAGACGTTTCAAATACTGTTATTATAATGAGATCTAAATATAAATAAAATATTTATTTTCAGCGAATTCCAGATATAGTATACCAAATCAATTTACATTTTATTATAAAAAGCGAATACTCAATTAATAAAACTGTCAATAATTATAAATTAAAACGAGTGGATTTCGATGGTCAACCCTGTCATGCGAAAATACGTTTGGGTACCTTGAAAAAGTATATAATTTTGTATGTATAATACCGTGTATATAACGTGTATATAATAAGGAGTAATAGTAAATAAAATGTTTGAAACACGAAACTTAACGTGTGTGCATAATGTTTGATTTTGAAATAATAATAATAGTAATAATAATAATATGTAATATGTAATATGTTTATGGTCCCATCGTCGTAAATCTCACATTATTTCACAAAAATCACCACACGTGCTGTAGGCACAATAATATATTTTTCTCGATCCGCAAACTCTTTGCCGCACACGATTTACTCTGATAATAATAATAATAACAATAATAATATGAACTATTATATCCGACCACATTTTCGGGGTAGTTTTGACTTTTCGCACTGCAGCAGGAGCAATATAATATCATACATATGCGTTTAATATTATTGTTTGACTCGAAGAACCAATGCGATATCTGCAGCTGCTCGAAACGCGGTTAATATAATTCACGACGGACAGATTGTCTCGTTTTCTTGCGGTTGATAAACGTCTGCGCGAATTTATTATTAATAATTATAATGTGTTCGGTGTTGATTTTGTGCTAACATGATCACTGGAAATGAAATTTGGTGCATAAAATAAACGCACACAGTTTAAATTAATTAAAACTTTGTGCGTCGTGAATACATATATATATATATGTGTTTATATTTATAAATGTATTTACGATTAGTTAAAAGTTTTTACGTACCACGAAATTGATTATTTCGCGAACAAAGTTGGTGTCATGTCAACACTATAATCCCAGGCGCAATCAACAAACATTCTCTTCGTCGCACTCTGAAAAGTCTTGATTTTTTTAATTTTCATCTCTTTAGCGTGAAAATAAAATATTTATTCATTAATATTTTCCGATTTCGTTATCGTATATTTTACATTCATCGGTAGTGAAAATAATAATGAACATTTTTTTTTTACCATAAAGTACGTGGCGTTTGTTAAATGAAAGACATTTTTAGTTATCTTCTCGAAAAATAATAAAGCAAAATGAATAATAATTATTATAATACGATCGATTATCAAGGGTGCATTCAATCATGATAGTTTTTTTTTTACCGAAACCGTTTCCGAAACATTAGAAAACTGTAGAATTGTGCTCACGCGAGCTTATCGGTGGTAATCCCACGATGGTGGCGACAGAAACGTTTCAATGTTTTGGTTGTACCTACCTACAGCACTATTGTTGTTATTGTTGTTGTTGTTGTTGTATATCTGTAGTCGAGAGCAGGCCGAAGATTTTTAACACTATATGATGATGATAATATAATATTTTTAATAATATATAGAGTTCTGAATTTGAAACATTTAAAAATTGAAAAGTTCACTTTTCTGGAAATATTTCAATGAATTATGAAAAATGTTTGTTTTCTTTTAAACTCGATCGTAGATGATTATTAATTACAAACAGAAAATATCGATAATGAAAGACTGGTCGACTAATATTACAAAGTTAATTAGATATAAATTGTTTTATATTATTTTCGGTTAATTATTATCACTTATCAATTTGGTCTCAACATAATATATTGGCTATTAGTCATTATTATTTATTCATTATTTAGAAGTATCCGATACAATAAACTGACATTTAAAAATATTCTTTTGATGTAAGTTTATGACTTACCTACTTGCATTTTTATGTTTATTATTCACATAAATGAAATATTTCATGAAATTTTGAAACCCTATTAATATATTTCATGGTTCTGCGTTGTAATGGTTTTTCGACGCTTTTCTGGGCGGCCGCATATAATATCAAGTCCACATCGGTTATTTTTGGTCAGGTTAACCGCGTTTACGGTTAGTATTGTTTATGCGTTTAGGTATCACTTTCTCGACTGTATTACACGCGTCCAATCCGACGTCGGCCAATAACCGAAACGTTATAGGTACCTACAACACACGTACACTGAGTGTATATAGGTGCACACATTGTGCTGCAAGAATCGAGGGGGGTGGCACCATTACGTTGGCGTTTTTCTTCGTGTCCTCCCCCTCCTCCTTCTTCTATTTCTTCTTCTTCTTAGGAGTATTCTTTCCTTTTTTTTTTTCATTTCATTTGTCCACCGCAGTACTGCAGCTGCCGACCCGGTTATACGATTCTCAACAGAGCACTTTGCGAAAACCGATTTTTCAATTCGAAAGTGTCGTGAGGGTTATTCCGCCGGTCTCCGCGCCGTAACGCCTGGGAATGAAATAAAAATAACGTCGGGGAGGAGTTCGCCGTTTTATGGGCAGTTTTCCTCTATTCTTTTTCCCTAGATTTTTTTTTCTATTTTTCTACTTTTTCTACTTTTTCTACTTTTTTTTTTTTTTTTATTATTTAAGTAAACTGGCTCTTTCCCGCCCGATATATATACGTTTCGTGTTTTCGCAGCGTGCTCGCCGCCGCTGCCGCCGCCCGTCCCGTTACGCGCCGTATACTTTTATACGCTGATCGAATTTCGGGCTGCTCCTCACACGGAATAAACGGTCGTCGTCGTCGTCCGCTGAAAAACTACTCTTAGCGCAATATATCATAAAATACGAGATAAAATAAATAGAAGCTCGCGCGCGTGGTGAAACATATTATTTTCTTTTTTTTCCCCCTCTCCCCTCGCGCTAAAAACGGGGGACGTGATGCATGTATTCGGACCCGAATAAGCTCCCCGCGCTCAAAACATTACCGTATTTTTCGTCAATATACGATTTCGGTCCGTATCGGGACCTTGATCCGTCGGTTCGTTCGTTTCATCCACCGTTCACATAAATACTGTCGTCCCGAAGACGTGAAGCACGTATAAATGTCTCGGAAAATCAAATTCGATTTATCCTTTATTTTCTTCCTCGAAATCATCATCCGTCTTCTTCGTCTCCCCCGTTTTCTTCGCTTTATTTACCAGCTACCGTTAAATATAATTTATAGACGCCAGTCCACAGTTTTTATTTTTTGTAATTTAATTTTTTTTTATTTCTGTTCGAAAGAGATGCTTGGTATTTTTCCACGCGATTATACATCCGTACGTTATGCGTCCGTGCTTTTCTATAGTAACAATTTTAAAATTCAGTACCTACATTATCGTACATTATCGGTATATTTTTGTATTTATTCATGTACTGATATTATCTTAGTTATTATCAGTTTATTACAATTGTTATCAATTTGTAAACACCCGATGATGATTTCGTATTATTGTACAATATAGGTATCTATATTTTATGTCTGTCAATATGTTTTGATTCGTTCATTCGAACATGACGTAAAATGTTTAATTCAGTAAATGTTGTCAGTATTTCAAATATATATCATACTAAATACATGTATTATAAATGCCTGCAGTGTTATAAGCTGTGTTATTACAAAGTACCTAACAACTGTATTAAAAAATATTTTAAAACCACTTTTAAAGGTAAGTACTATTGTTGGATTTATTTTTAAATGCTTTTCATTTTGAGGAAAAAAACACTCAAAAATGTCAATTAACAGGAATATGAAGAAAAAAAAATCGAATTTTCATTTGTCTTCTGTTTTTCTCTTTGATCCGACACAATAATAATATGATACAATACTATTACGTAACTTGCAAAGAACATTATGCTGTATTTACGTTTTCGTTTATTTTTTTTATTTCGAGTATTTTCGGTTACAACTGTATTCGATATGTTATGATGTTGTGTGGTCATCACGGTGAATGAGACTCTTTAATAGATATTTATCGTTACACCTAAAACCTAACTAAACATATTAATATAAAATCCTATTTCAGCTATATAATATTTTCATAGACGTTTTCGTGGTTGATTTGCAATCGAAGTGTTCACAGTTTTTTTTAACGACAATTTGCGGTGGTGTCGATGAATTATTGAAACCCACGGATATCCACCGGCGCACTGTTGACGCATAAATCATACGTACAAACGCGTTATATCATATAATAAATTCCCGGATGCTGCTGCGATCGAATCCCGTTTAGATGGTACGAGACTGAGAATTATAATTTGTAATTAATAAAACCAAGGCGACCTATAGGTGTAAGCGCGCGCATTGACAATCCGCCAAGAATTCTAAACCAGTAAACACTAAACATAGGTACCAGCTATTAAAATAATTGTTGCGAGAAACGTAAGTATAGATACGCGACACGCCGCCGACAATCGCAATAATAATATAATATAATATACGTGTACCTACATAGGTAGGTATCTACGTAATAATAGCAATTATTAATTTTGACCTACTAGTTCAACTGTGTAACGTGTACGAACGTGATATTATCATTATTATATTATTCCATTTGGAAAATGTATTGTCGTAGTCAGAACGATATCGGTCGTTCAAGAGTCATTAAACAAAGTCCCGTCGCCCATATGGGTACGAAACACGAGCCGCAGTTATCACGCAAAATTATCTCGCCATTTGAAAATGTAAGCAAAATATAATATTATTATTTTTACGAGTCGCAAATAGTCAAAAATTATCTATACGTCAGTCGCTATACCCATGATTACCCCACCTACCTACCTACCTATCTACTTATATTATTAATTTTCGTGCTCGGTTTACACTAAATTACAGAGTTACGTCTTCCGGTCTTCGAGACCCTCATCATTTCGTATTGTGTTTTTTTGTTGTTTTATTACATTTCATGTTTTGTCTTACTCGTGCACTGTTCCGTACGATATTTTATTTTAATATGTATTTATGACTGCGAGTTTTCAACTTAATATTATTATTGCACTACAAAATGTATAATAACAATTATTTTTTTTTTTTATTTAGTGCCGCGTTTTTTGCCGACATTATGTTTAGAAACCTTTGTTTTTTCATTTCAACTCTAGAGAAACAGAAAACAGTACGTCATTATCCTTAGTAGTAGTGCCTGAAGACGTACAACTGTCTTTATAAATTATAAAAATAATAGCCAATATAATAAAGAGAATTTTAATTAAATAATACATCGTTTTCCGTGAGAACACGAAATTCCATTCTTTAAAATTATTAAAATGTCAGCTATTTTACGATATCATGCTGTAGCTATGGTTGTCTGTTCCATTTGTGGAAGTGTTTCAATGTTTGTAAGATGTTGTTGACGCATGTTTGGAAACGAATAGGATGTAACTTTTTAACAGCTTTTTGAGTGGTTTTCGATAAAACTCAAACTTCACGTTAATGTCGAGATTGTGTTGTCAGTAGAAAAGTGAGAGAAGGGTTCCTAATGACAGCGATATGTTCTGAAAGCCATTAATCAGCCTCGTGTGTCGATAAGACGTCGCCAGAAAATAGAGAAGTGAGGAATATTCAAAAGCAAGATGCCGATAGAGAGGAAAAAAATCTTGGTAACATATCACTGACGAAATAATTATGAAATAAATCGTATACCTCGTGCATAAAATTATATTCGTAAATGATGTATCAATATGTAAGTTTTTGAAATATGCATCTTTTGTTCTGCGTATTGACTGTCCACTGCACGATTATACACTAGTGCTAGTGAAATTAAATTTAGAGGCGTTGAGTGCTAGAAGAATCAATGCTAATCTAGTTTTATTATTGAAACTCATGAGTGATGTACTTCATCTACTTGATAATCCTGATATGTTAGCGAGGATAAATTTTAATTTTAATGATCCCGGTGCTAATTTGCGTACTTTTTCTCCTTTCCGTGTCCCGATCTGTGCTACAAATTGTTTATATAATAAGCCTGTTATGAGTTAATCCTAATGGGACCCCTCACTTCTAAACTATTCTCTATTTGTAACAAAATTTATTTTTTTATTATATCTTATTTAAGTGCTAAGTATGAGTATTATTACATTTTTAATTATTTATGTTGTGATTACAATGTTAAGAGCCTGTCCCGTTTATTACTATAAATAAATAAATAAATAATAAGTATGCCATGTAAGTATTTATTTTATGGGAAAGTACTATTATTGCGCAAACCGATAATAATAAGTCGTTCGTACGTCCCAAATATCGATTTGAAAAATATACTTTTCATAAACATTCAAAGTGACTTTTCTTTGTTTATCACCGTAGGTGTTTAGGTATATGCTATGTTTATAAATTGTTTTGTATTGTGTATTTTTCGTATAGTAATTATTAATTTATCATGATAATAATCATCGTTTGCACATAAATCACCCGCGGTTTGTTCGCGTTTACGCCTTTATAATAATGCGCGTAAGACTTTGTTATAGCCGTTGAATTTTTGAATATATTACGATACAAAGCTTATTCATTTTTTCCATTGCGAATTACGTACCTATATAATATTCGTTTCAAATTCGAGTTAACAGGAAAACCGTAATCACGTCGCGACGCTATTTCCTGACCGCAGTTATATACAAGCGTAGACTTATTTTAGGTAGCCGCCGGTAAATATCATCTGCCGCGTAGAATATGAATTAACGTATTAGCATTAGTCATATTATTATTACACTGTTAAGGTTTAAGTTTCTAAAATATAAAACGCAATCAGAAAAAAATAATTTTCTCGTCACACCATAACAATATAGACATCATCGAAATCTCCACTATGAATCGCTCCATGCAAGGTCGTATATGAGTGGGGGGGGGGTCGTCCCCCCACGAAATATTTTATAGTTAATAAATTTAATTTATGTAAGTAACTTAATTATATAAATTTACCATGTGGCTAATTATGATGTACCTATTGATATAGTAAAATATCAGCTCTTTTTTGTTTAAAATAAGTGTTCGGTAGTTGTTTTTTTAAATTACCTACAGTGAAAATATTATTTGATTTTTTAAGAAAAAAGATACCTCACTTAATGAAAAATATCTACATCTTATTATCTTGTCAATAACAAATTAGGTAGGTATCATATTATAATATTATGTTTTTATTAAAATTATTATTCTAGGGTTGTAAAATATTTATCGAGTACGGGATAAAATTCGCGTTCCGTTTCTTACATTACATTGGGACGGGACTGCAGGTTTGTTGAAAACGGGACTGTGCCGTGAAATGCGTGAAGGGTGACGTAATTCCTACATTATACGATACCGTGCTATTATTATTATCATAATATACTGTTACTTTTGTTTTTGTGATCGTCGTCGTCGCCGTCGCACGCGCGATTACTGCAGAGCGTGCGCGACACATGTTATTGTTGTGCGCCTTATACAACCTCGGCATAACGTTCGTTTACATTTCGAGCTCTCCGGGTCAGAATAATTAATACGGGACCCCGTTCCCGACACGTCCTCTGCGCCGCGCGGAGACGATCATCCCCTAAATCTCGCTCGCCGTCCAGGTAAACGTCGACAGTTTCGTCGGCCGGCGACGGTGCGCACGACTGTACACGTCCAACCGCGGGCACGTCTTAACACGCGGTTCGGTATCACGGTAATCCGACAGAATAATAATAATGTATATACCTGCGTATAATACGCATACACATTACACGTTAATAGACAACATGTATAATGTATATTGTTGTGTGTGTGTGTGTGTATACAACAGTATAATAATATAGTGTTTGCCGAACAAAACGCAAAACGCTGGGTCGCACCCGTTGAGGGCACACGCCGCCGCCGCCGCCACCACCGCAATCCAGACCTAATGTGGTGCTGTGTACGGCAACAGATGTTCCATTGTTGTGCCGTGGCCGTAACGCGATCCCAAAACGGACACGAGGCCCGGCCCGGACACTGTGTGTACACACAACATGTATATGCATGCACGGAGAGTGTGTTTGGGTAAAGTTTTAATCTCACCTCTTCCCCGCCGCGACCGCTTTCCCGTCCGCAATCGGAGAACAGCGCCACGACCCGCGGGTCTATACCAGCGTTTCCCTTGATTAATAAATCGTCCGCGAGATGTATATGTTTATATCATATACCTACCCGTGGGTTAGGTATATATAAACTTGTAACTTTCCGTTGGTATAATAATATTATATACCTACATTGAATCCTTTTCGACGGTGGTTCCTCGACCCTTTGCAGCGGCGGCAGACCTTATCGCACCCGGCCCACCCTATAGCGTACATGTACTGCAGCTGCGGCGCCGGCAGCTTGTCCGTCCGTCTGAAGCCCGCAAACACGACGAACTGCGCCATGCGCAATATAATATTATATAAACCGTATATATTAATATCGAATTCGGGGCACACTAAGGGGGGGGGGGTGAAGATTATACATCCTTTTCGAGCGTTTTCCTCGAGTATTATAATAGGTACGTCGTGCGAAAGCGTTCGGCAAATATCACCACCCGAAGACGGACGGAGGAAAAAATCGAAAGCTCATCCTACCGCCGAATCATATATAATAAATTAATTTATTGTATAATATGCGATTATTAAATTAGGCCAATTCACCGATTCGCGATCGAACGCGAACTGTGTGTCGGAGGTTTTCGCGGTGTACGAACAATATTATGATGTACCTACACGCGAATTTGTTATAAAATTATAGTGTAATATTATGATATTATAAATATATATTATGCGTGTACAATACACGAGGTGCGCGCGTCAGCCCATTCGTAATCCCCCACACTTGAAATCACAGTGGTGCGTGGTAAGGGGGGATAAGAGATTCGCGAGTTTGATCTAAGCCCGAGTTTAAGTAGACTTAAACATTACATTATAAAATACGTCGTAATAAACCGCGCGTTTTGCGCACGATAAACTTAATTTCGGTGCAATTTTGAATTTCGTATAGTATTAATAATATTATAGTAGGTATATATAGTATTATGTATAACGTGGTTTATGTATAAAATATATATAGATACATATATGTATGTATATACGTATACCGTATATTAAAATATTATAACGTTTGATGAAAATCGGTTTTAATTGTAATTTCGCGATTTTTCTGTGTGTGCAACTATTTGGTCTTTTTTTTCAAATGTATGCCTCGACTTTTTATAAAATATGTGAGTGTATTATTACTCGAACGTTTCAGATCCTTTTAAACATAATACATAACAAGTTTGAAAACGTAAACGACGAAAGTTTCTTAATGTCGCGTGACCTCGTTGAACGCCTATAAATAATGGACAAGTCATTGAACGTTTCGAAAACTATTCCAATGACTTCAATATTGAATTTTGGAAGTAGGCGAAAGTGCACAACGGGTATATAGTGTACACGAGTTATGTTTGACACGATATTGAAAAAAAGTTTCTAGGTATACGTTTGACGCAATCGAAAAGCAATAAAGACACTATATATATTAATAGCAGTTAGCTTTCGAAGTTTCGTTAATATCAATTTGTTAGCACTCATAATTTATTGAAATAATGCTGTCGCGGGGCTTTGCGAAAACAAAATTTTTAAAACCACCTGTAAATATATAAAGCATAAATATTATATATATATATTTATTTATATAGTATACCCATATATTATTATAAGTGCGTACGCGAGAGCGTTCTAAAATATGATCATAGACGCGTAATTGGAATTGTTCAAATATTTTTTAATGAGACTTTACTCGCGTTCCGTCGATGTGAATTCCGCCAATGTTAATATTTTTTATTCACCATAAGTATAAAACATAACCTAAATAAAGAGTAATTTTGTATTTATAATATAATATTATTATTTATTATTATAATATAATGGTTTCGTCTCGGGCGGAGTTCATATATTCAAATCTTACATATTACTATTATATTATACGAGTCGTCTATGCGAGATACGCCCGAGTCGTATTCGAGTGGAATTCATTTAAAGCTAGTTCACATTCAGCATGTTCGACTTACTTAGACGTATTATAGTGTGCACTGCACACACACTGCACCAGCCGCCGCGTATAAGTAGAAAAAACCCATCATCGTAAAATACGTCTCCGTATCTCAAAACTCGCAGGTCTCTGCCGCCCGTTACTTATTCATCCCATTATTCATATTATGTTTTTCAACGCATATGAATATAGTACGCCGTACCTGCGGGCATAGGTATACATGTATATAACATAATATGGCTTTGCTCGATCTAAGAATGTCTGCAGAGAGGATACGTGTATACGGTTTATGAATTTGTAAATATATAAAACGTGTAGGCACCGTGGAATATGTACATGTATACCTGTATTATATAGACGTAAGGTTTTAGACGAGCTATTTTTTTTATAGGAAAAAAAAACACAACTCCATAATATAATGTACCTATGTGTGTACGTATTAAGTTTAAGGGCAGCTTATTTTCGTCGGCGAACCCGCAGCGGAGGTAAAATTGAAAAATAATAAATACGCACGCCGCCGCCGCCGCCGCCGCCGCTGCCGTCTGAGACGTCGATAGATAGATAGGCGGATATAGCTTGCCGCCGGTAGTATAATATAGGTACGCGGGCATTATCGTAAAACCGTGAATTTTATGATGAATTTCGAAATGATAATAATATTATATCATATAACATTGGTGTCGGACACTGTTGCCTTCGTGCCTTCGCGAGCCCGAGTCTTCCCTCCGGGGTGAGCGTCGAACTATGATTTTACCGACGTTGAAAAAACAAAAGCCACATTGTTCACGGTGTTATAGTATTGTTATGAAATCACAATGACGCTTATTTCGCCTGTTTCAGGGAGCAGAATCGTCCGCAAGTATCCGGTGCTGGTTTTCATACACGGGGAATCGTACGAGTGGAATTCCGGTAACCCGTACGACGGACGAGTGTTGGCCAGCAACGCGGAATTGGTCGTGGTCACGTTGAACTACAGGCTCGGCATATTGGGTGAGTTGAACGAACATATTTTAATAATGAGAAACCGTTAAAATTCTCATATTAGTGGTAGTCATATTGTTCGAGTATGCGGCTTAGGCGAGGTGGGCGTATCGTTGTTATGTATAATATTATATCATAGGGTTCTGAATTTGAAATATTTCAATGAAATTATGAAAAATATTTTTTATATTCCAAAATATAGCTTTATAGCTGATGATTTGAAATGATTATTGATTAAAAATAGTAAATTTCGATAATGGATGACTATTACCTGCAGGGTTTACGAATTACTATGTTTATGCTATTATAATACTATCCGTTAATTTATCACTTATCCAACGGGACCCTAGACTATTGACTGTTATTTATTATTTATTAGTATTCGATACAACAAATCAACTTTGAAAAATCTTCTCCTGCTGTAACTTTGTGGCTATATGATATTATACAGTAAAGAACAAAGGTACACTTTTTGATATAAAAAACGATTTTTTTTTTTAATTTAAATTTTTTCCATGAATGAAATATTTCAAGAAAATAAATTCATAACATTTTAAATCCCTAATAGTATAGTATGGCAATTGAGAATATATGAGACACATAACATTGTCAGCTGTATATGATTTAATAGCATATGTTTAAATGAAAATAACGCACGTTAATATACGATTCATACAAACGACTTTATAATTACACACTACGAATTATACATAACAAAAAACAGAATATTATTAAACAATATTTTATAGTGTACTCATAAAATATAGACGTTATAATAATAGTACACACATTAAAAACGACGTATATTATGATATTCACATAGATATTATTATTATTATTATTTTAAAGCCACGAGTAACGTAATTTTATACTAGGACATAAATATTTAACTCTATAGATATGTAAACTTTGTAAATATATTATAATAGATAAGATATTTACAACTTTCATCTTTCGATTAAATAGACATTTATTGCTACAGCCAATAACCCCTTTAACCAAAATAAGATGTACCCACCTATATCAGTATTCAGTATATTATTATTATCATTTATCATACTAAAATAGGTATTCTGAAAATAATTTCTCAGAAAGCGTAACCCTAAATTTTCAAATTGATAAGGTGTATAATTATTTTAATTTATAGATTTTCAACAATATTATTGTGAAAATTAGGAAAATTTCTAAAACTATTGAAGCGTTTAAACATAATTATTGAATAATACAATTTGGTGAAAAAATGTGCAAAACCATTAATATATAAATAACAAAATAGTTAAATTGTAATTATTATATCCAATTAAAATATAATATGCATTTGTTCAATTGAACAATATTTGCTTTGTGCATTTCCTAGAACACTTACCCAAACTTTCATCAAACGATTGTAACTAACTGCAGTTGTAGCCAATAGCAGCCACTCGGTATATGCATAACTATTAATTAAAATTATTGTATTTATTCACACAGTTGTAGTGCAATTAGCATACACAAGAAATAACTCTGAAATTGGTATTTTATTAAGTGTGTACTACACTGATAATTGAAATAAAAACAGAACAAAAAAAACACATTTTCCACATTAATTCATACATAATTAGTTTTGTCATTTAATTATATTTATGTAAAACACTACATAAAAACTAAAAAAGTATAGAAGATGAATTGCCTAAAGCTGTTACTCTCATTTCCTTCATCCGTAACTACGTTCTTAAAAATATTCAATTTTTTTTTAAAAAATGGTGTTCTCCATAGAACTCGCTTTAAAATTGTTTTTCTTAAGCTAATACGTTTTTATTTTCTGTGTACGTTAAACACAATACATCGCCAAAGATAAGATATATATATATATATAATATATAAAAAACCAGTATACCAGTGTAAATTGTATGATATATATATTATATGATTATATTTATTTCAAGATTTGTGACTTCAATGATTATTTTGCAAGGGTGGGTTTTTAATTTGTACGAGATTATAATCTAATATTACCATTGTATAAAATAAATAAATAAATAATAAAAATAAAATGTCTACTTAAAATATTATGTTATATTGTACTAGGGCTCAAAAATGTGCGGCTGTAGAACTAAAATCTAAAAGCATGCCATAACTCGGGTTACTGTTATTCATTAAGCAAAACAAAATGGACGTTTTTCACTAAACATTTATTTCGAGTAGGTTCTGTAAATACTTACACAATGGCTTATTTAATAATTAATTAGCATAATGTAATAAATCGGTTTATGGTACTATGCTCTGAACTGTTTAGTTACCTTTTAATAATAATAAGTATGTGTAGACTAGTTTTTTTTTATTACTGACCGTGTAGTAATGTTCAGGTAGTCCGACAATTTAATCTTTTAAATATATCTGAGACGATTCGAGGGAAAATGTTTGAATAGTGATTAGTGTGTCACGTGCTTGCCGTTATAATAATATGCACTATATACAATTAATACAATTTGATTTCAGTTTATAAACGAAAAATCATTTAAGATTTACCTACTTTGGTAATAAATAAAAATTAAAACACACCGTCCACACATATTTTTTAAAAACCAACCTTCATTCGTAAAAATATGATGTAAATTTAACTCGTTCTTTTCTTGAAAATAAATTTTGAAAAATTTTGTTTGATGCGTTTAATATTTTTTTTTGTTTTTTTTCAAGTATAAGGAATTTAATGGACTTGTTTAGTTCTGAGTATTTTCAAAAATATATTCAATACATTATTATATTTATAATGTTATTTTGAAAATTCATTAAACATATTTTTATCACTCGATAAAAAAAAAAATATAATGAACTCATTAATAATACATAAAATTAAATTGGTTTTTTTTAAATTATAATATCGAACGTTTAGCGACTGAGTGAATAACTATTTGAAGCGTAATGCGTATTATTATATTTGAACATAATATTATGTTTACCCATCGACATGGACATTGTTCTTTATATCTTAAAGAAAACCAAATTTCCCCCTGTTGACCCAAATACTGCAAGTTCAGCATACTTCGTTAAATCAAATTTTGCTCTATCAGCACTAGTATTATAATATGTGTTTAACTCAAGACTCATGTAGATTTTTTAAATAATGTTAGATATTGATGTACATAAACTTATGTAAATAATACAATGTCACATTATAGGTAGGTACATGTAATAATATTGTCAGTATTTTGTAGGTATCAGTTTTATGACGAGGGTTTTTTTAATCCCGATAAAATTGAGAACATGCCATACTAAACAAAATTACGAAAACATTCTGATTTTTAATCTGCCAATATAAATTCTAAGTTTCACACATTTTCAATTTGCCTGAATAAAAATTGTACTATCATAACACTATATTATGTATCTATGCAATCGCCCAATGTATCGACACATTATGTAGAAATAAGAATATATTTATACATGATATATAATATAATATCTGCATTTTCGTTGTATTCTATTCAACTTATTAGTAGGTCGCAATATGTATAGTATTAGTAATCATAACTGCTGAAAAATTGTTTTAATTTTCTCTTGATTATTCAATAGGATGATGATGCTAACCAAAATGGTCTTGTTTTCCTTTTAGCTTTCAAGTAAATTTTATTTTAAAATTTCGTTAAATATCGGTTACAATGAAAGTGCTTTGCTTAGTTATTTTACTGAATAAAACGAATCCACAAGTAGAAAATATATTACAATATAGTTTCTTTTAGTTATAATTAATTCAGTTTAAATTTGCATAGTATGGTATGGAAAACATGTATGGTGTGAAAACTAACTTTAAAGACAACATCTATAGGCGTATTTAAAATAAACAAATATTCTTTCAAAAAAAATAAAACTTTTATACAATTAAGCATACCAAAGAGTTACATACAGTTTAAAACGAATAATTTATAATATTATATATTATTACCTATACTACAGATTATATAAAACCAGGTGGTGCATATAAGGCTCAAAAATGTAAACGAATTAAAATCTACTTCAAATCAGTATCACCGCCAATAGAGCAAAAACAGTTTTTATGAGAATTTATTGATTATTAACTTTACATTACTGATATTTAGCACTCGCGGTAAATTCCCAACCATTGTCACATTATTTGATACAATAATTTATTTATCATAAGTCATACTAGTGTATTGAGGTGGGTTTTAGTTATCAGTAAAAATGCAGAACTATACTATCTGTTTTAATATAATCTGTGCCTATACATTGATTTTATTCGAATTAGATCTCTTAAACAGTGTACCTAAATAATGTGTTTGAATCATTTTGTAAGAGAAATCCGAACACCGTTTAAGACTATTATTTCAGTATAATTTTAAATGGATTAATATTTGTTTTTTCCATAGTTTTTTTTATTTTTTCTTGTTTAATACAAATGAATACATTATTATTATCGTTCGATAGTTCACATCAGACATATTAATGTCTATACATTAAATAAAACAACTCTTAAAAAATTATAAAAAAATAAACTAAAAACAAATATTTATAATGTTAATTGTCAGTTACTATAATTAAAGTGATTAGTTCAAATGTACATAGTAATAATGTAATATAATAGACAAATTATTATGTCATTACAATACTATATGAATACTGCCGTTATGACGTAATTAATATAATATTATAATATATATTATATATAAATAGGAGTAATTATTTATAAATTAATTTATATTCATGTTTTGTAGGTACCTATTTTATATAACATAATATTTAAAAAAAAATAAATATTTTTATACTGACAATAGTGTAATAGGTGTTTTAATTAAATACATTTGTTAAGCTATTCAATATCGTAGTTACTAAACATTTTAAAAATGTATAAAAATATATTTAATATTGTTTCATTCATTAATTTTTTGAAACACGCACATACCTAATTGTATACGTTAAAAAACTTGACATCTACTTAAATCATAGGTAGTTATGGTGTGTGTTTTTGTACAGTTTACATTTCCTATAAAAACCGCATCTTTTTTAAGTATGATTGTATATAATAAATTCAAATTATAAAACGTTAATATAGGGAGAATGCCTAAAATAGATAGATTATATTGTTTCAACTAGACATCAGTAGAAATTAGATAAATAATATTATTATTCAAACAAATATAACAATCATTAATCATTAGAACTGTGCATACAATATTATTGTCCCGACGATCTTAATATTGTCACCTCGTATGACGTATTATATGATGTTTTTAATAGTAAATAAACAAAAATCGAAATCTCAACGAATATAACCTGAAGTATTCTTTTGTCACGATGACAGTTTCGAATTTGTGAACAGAAAAAAGACCCTTCAAGTGTTTAGGATTTTTCTCTTATCTCTTGACATTTTACCAAACACAAATCCACTTGTCTTCAACCAATTCTGATTCAAATTTAGCATCCATCAACGATGACACAAAATAAAAAAAGAAGAAGAAAAATAGAATATGTTACGTTATATTCATTATTCATATATTATTATTTTTATTAAATTGAAAATTATTTGTAAATATTTATTATTTTTAACTTTAAAACATAAAATTATACAGTCTTTTTTTAACTACCGTTAATTGTTTATTTCGGGGGATGGGTTGGGGAGAGGGGGTATTTTAATCGATTTGTTTTAAATATTATAATTTTATCGTTTTCTTATTTGCGTTTACCATGATATTATTATACATTTTAAATATTGTTTATTTAAAAAAAAAAAAGTACAAATTACAAATTATGTAACTACTCAGAGTTTTTTAATTTTTATAGATATTATCATTATGTTACAAAATTTAAGTTTAAGGTGTGGACACTTCAGAGTAGTGTATACTAATATTATAAGGATATATGGTTATTTGGTTTATTAAAACTTTTGTGACACGCTAATTTACAGTCTTGTGTTAAAATAACGTAGTAAATAAATGTGACATTCATAGAATAATAATGGCTTAATTATCTCACGAAAGGAAATTTGCAGGCAGCATCATTGTTTGTATTCTTTGGTCTTATAATTGGTAGGATTCGTGTCGTAGACCTTTAGACCAAACTATATTATACTCCTTTGAAACCACCTAAAGCATTACATCAGGTAAATTGAGATAGACATGTAAGGTACGACTTCGGTTAGTAGAATGGACAGCTGTAGTTTTTATCAAAAATTGTATAGTTAAAATTAATACGTTTGTTAACAGTTCTAACGCTGAATGTTATGAATTAAGAAATATTATAGTTGAACTATAGACAGTATTACTTATTACCTATAGTTGGTCTGAAAGCTATAATTATTAAAACTTAGATCTCTATACAGGACCATAATTCGCATTGAAGTGTTCATACTTCATCTTGACTAAAAATTAATAAATCCAATTACAAGTAATTGATTTATACTTACCGATAAGTGAGGCCCCTAGTTTCGTTTAAATTAAATTATTACATTTTTTAAACTATTAAATAACTTATGATAATACTATTATTTAATTAATTTTCGTTATAAAAATACATTTAAAAAAAGTTTATTCGACGATATAATTTCGGATGACTTATTTAAATACTACAAACAAGTTTTAAAACTAAACTTTAAATAAATAATAATAATAACTATATTTTCTATTTTACTTAGTTGTCCAATTATTATAATAAAGGAATCCTCGGAGATTGAAAATAACCATTGCTATAAAACATCACATAAATATTCAAAACTTAATGCATTACCTTAAAAGGATTTGAGCAATTTTGAAATAAATAACATTAAATGTTTATAATAATATACAATATGCACTATTTTTTGACATCGTTGTAATACATATTCTTTCATTTTTTACTCACGGTGTGCCTCGCCATTATGTTCGATAATACTATGGAGTTGGTGTTAAAGTTTTTAGATTGTCTAAAATTATCATAAATTTGTTAAAAGTACTTACTAAAATGTATATGACCCTTTTTACATCGAGGTGAGAGAAGTTAAAGGTCAAATGTATATTATATTATGCAACTTTGCCTATAAAAAAATGAAAAGGTAGCCAAACCGGGACACTTGTTTTCTAATGCAGCTCTATATAATATATAATCTAATCATAAAGTAAAATTGGGCCACCTATTTTATTTACTACACATTTACATTGATCGTCTATAATAATATTATGGTCGTCACAAGATTTTAATTGATTCCAGTACCAACTTGGAACTAGCAATATCGCTTAGTCAGTGACGAATTTAGGGGGGGGGGGGTGCTAGGATACCCGCCATTCAGCATATTGAACTTTGTTTATTATGAATTACTTTTATATTAGGTAACATCACGTGGAAAATATAAAGTTTTAATTGTAAAAGAAAACTACCAAAAAGTAGGTTAAATATTTTTTTACCCCGAATTTGTTAATGGTAGGAGAAGAATCTTTATTACCAGCAACCATCAAAAAATCATAGATCCGACACTTCACTTTGTTGTCTTACCATCTTAGATTGTAATTTTAAAAGTATCATATTATGTAAATTATTTTGTTTCTTATAGACATGTTTATTCTAGAAAAAAATTTCACAACAAATTTGTAAAATTGTAAAATTTTAGTACATATTATAGTAGATATATGCTTAGATAAAAATATAAAATACATTATAATTGTATAATAATTATCGTTAGTAATTAAACAAAAAATAAACTATATTATATTTTGTTAACCTAATCTAGTTCCGTGTATTATAACATTAAGACGTTATTTAAATACAATTTAAGATATAAAAAAATGTACGAAATAATACGATTTGTATCTTGCCATCAAATATTTTTCCGCAATATAATGAACTCATTATCTGAAGTGAGCTTTTTTTTTTATTAGTACAATGTTAATCTGTTAACATCTCTATAATTGACATATTTTGTGTGAAAATGGCTCATAAATATTTAACTGCATCAAAACAATTTTTCCTGTATAAATTATTAATTTAATTATTATTTTTAATAAAACTGTTAATGTTGCTCTCACGCGCAAATTATACTGAAGTTTTTTGAAATCACAAAACACGACTGTGATATATTATTTACCTATTATTATTATTATTTTTATTTGCAAGTCAGACTGCACAAACAAATACTTTAAAATTAGTCGTTTTAACAGCTTTTAAGTTTGTCAATCCACTTTCTCCTTTGCGCCGTTCTCGCAATATTTGCTCATTCTATTAACTATTACTCACCATCTTCACAACTTTTGTTCCATCGTGTGATTTCTATAGTTCTGTGTTCGGCTTCTATGCATTTCATTTAAATTATTTTTCCCTCGTTTATATATTTATTTTTGTTTCTCTTCCGTTTATATATGGCCCATATTATATTGCGTTGTATTTATTCCTTTTGAAGATGACAAACTTCCGTTTACGCTGTACGCTTGTAGTGTACTACGCTTCCCGAGCAACAATACGCCTGTTTAATAGTGGTTATATCAATGTTTTATATGACAAAAGTTTGTAACGACTGCGGTTACCGGATAAAACCTTTGACTTTAAAACAATAGAATTCGCTGTAATTATTATTCAACTGTACATTTATCTTTTTGCATTAAAATGTACATAAAATGCAGTATAATATTAATTACAAAATAATAACAATAAAGTATTGTCGATCTTTGGTTTCAAACGTTTACCATCGTTTATTTCTATCGTTTATCATCGTTTATTTCTGCGATAATTTATCTGGACTTTTTTCGTAAATGGTGCAATGCAATATGTAATGCTGTGCAAAACCTGCAGAGAACCTCTTACAGTCAAGCACCTATTTGTGTACTGTCGAAATCATATGGATACAAGAAAATGTCTAGGAATGTTTTGACAACCACTTTGAAACCCTCAGCCCAATCGAAGGCTACATCAACAAAACCATCCTAGTTCTCAAACATATTGATATGTTCAATTTTATCTAAGAAAACCATTGAATTCGACCATATGCAGCATAAATACTTAATACTGTGTAAGCTAATAACCTAAACTGCCCAAGCTGTATCAATAATACAAAAAAAAATAATTATCAGGTCTATATAGAAATATATATATTATAACTTATTCGTATGGATTTATAGTACTTCATATAATCCATCCCACATACCCACTGGTTGAAAATGCCAGTAGTATTGAACAATCATCAATCAACCTTAATTGTAAATAAATTTCCATTTAATTACATTTTGAGACGTGGTCTTATGTTTAATTTTTACGGAAAACTATAGTATAAAAACATCAAAAATCTCTTAACATGGCATAGTTCGTGTGAGTTTTGGAAGAGGTGCTGAAAAAACATTGCACGTTTGGTGAAAATACTCACGTACCTAAACTTGACTAAGAACACGTCGACAATGTGCCAAAACGAACGGGACTTGTCCACGAAGGATTTTAAATCTCCAGACAATATAAGAACCTACCCTATATTGACCTTATATATCCAACAGAGTTCTTAACTCTCAAATTCACTGACATAAAGCGTAAAATTGTATTGAAGTATTAGTATATGTGACTTACAACTTTACCCACCATGGACCAGTAAGAATTCTAGAACAATGTTAGAAAGACCGTTATGTAATTAGGTCCTATTTTAGTGTAGGACCAAAGTTATAGAAACTTGTTTAGTATCAATGAATCAATTTTTAAATTTCAATGATACAATTAAAATATATGCGATAAGCAATAGGTAACTTTTTTAAAAATCAAACAAGTTATTTTGAATATTTGATGTAAGTTTTTGTTTTGAAAATTATAATCAATCCATATTATGATGTATTTTATTATTATTTTTGTTACTCTACTTATTAGGTTATAGATACAATTATTATTATATTGGATGCATTTTTTCATTATAAAATGTTATTTATATTACGTTTTATTTAAATATTGTTTCAACTTAAATTAAAGTACAAAGAGAACGAAGTAGGTTTCCACAAAGTTCATAATGAAGATTCCGATAAATTTTATTTTGCAAAATAAGCTAAATGTAATGGAAAATCATTAAAATTCGACATGAATTATCATGTCGTTTCAATGAGTTATTTAAGATACTTTAAAATAATAATAGAAGTTCCACATTCCCAAGGAAATTTTATTAAAAGACAAAATTATTAAATAAATTGAAATGTATGAGCATTATTTGATGCCATCTTTCTGTTATTTGGAGTAAGCAATGTCACCATGACATGGAATGACATAATATTATAAACGTTAGCTTTTACGTCTTAAGAAAAAGAGATAATAGTTCACCTTACCAATTTTAAATGAAATTGATTTAAAAATTATCTAAATATTGTTTGACATTGTTTGGATATTTTATAGTTTATGGCATAATTTATAATAATAACAATACAATTATTATTTTAATTTATCGCAAAATCTATTATTATTAATTTGTTAACGATATAATATTATAATAGTATTTTGTCGCAGAGATCGTTCGAAAGTAGATAGGCGGGTATAATATATCAGTGCTGAATCTCGCCTAGTAGACAATAATATTCACTTTCACATAATATAACTGTGAACTAATTTTTTTTTTTATTTGAGCATAATGTTAAAATTGATTAATCGACATTTTAAGCATTTTTATTAGTAATGTATAAGCCACTTATTAGGAGCACTTCTTGACCAATGTGAAGTGTGTCGATTAACCGATTGTTATATATTAAAAAAAATAATTTAAAAAATTTTTAATTTTTAAAAAAGTAGCTACTACGAAAAAATTTTTATATATTTTCGTATATTAGATTTGTATATTTCATTCGAAGAAGAGCCCGGAGAATTGTTGAGGACTGTACAATGTGCTTTCTTGCGTGTGTGAATTACCTACCTTCTGTTAGTATTTATAAAAACATGTCTCTATACTCTTGGATTTAGGAAATTAGATAACTTCCCATCCATTGATTTTCCGATGTTTTGTGAAAAGATTGTACTAAAAATACTCGTCAGGAGTGCACCTTGAGTATAAATGATAATAAGATATTTACACAGTGTATTATATATTAAATGACAGTTGGATTAAATATCTAAAAATAATATTATTTTATATTAAATTTGTGTGACGTGTTAGTGAATATCAAGTTATACACTTAATTTGAACCAAACTGTTTATTATATTACATTTATTTTAAGTAGATTTGTAAAATATCATATTTGGTGTTTAATACTGTTTATACTTTTTAGTGGGCATCATAAGTTGTTTAAGCGACAACATTTGAATTAATGTAATTTAATTATGAAATTTGCCAATATTTCATAAAAGTAATGCTTGCTTTTGTTTTTTAGAAAATGTTCTTTTTACTTTTTACGTTTTTATAAAAACTACTGAAAAATTGTATAAATACTTTTTATAAGCTCAATCTGAGTTCAGTATCTAACCTAAAGTGGTATACATGACATCATTAAAGATATTAAATGACCAAAAAGTGTTTGACTATATAACCATGTTATCTTGCAATTCATGCCTTCAAGGTAAACAGTATTTTTATTTTACTCATTTTATGGAATGGCAATTTAAATAATAATAGATAAATAATTCCTTTATTTTTTTGAATTGAATTGAACCATCATTACAACAAATGTTTGCTGGTATATTTTAAAGATAAACATATCATAAGTAAATTCAACGATATCACCACAGTAAAAAAAATATAAATAATAATAATATGTTTCTTTATAAAAAAATATAAAATATACTGTCAGAAAAAAAGTCAACTCAAATGGCAGGATGCAATTTGATTGGATTTGTGAAAGCCAGGTACCTAGTATAAATCCTTGCACTCTGATATTAATTTTGAAGGATTTAACTGAAAGTTAAAAAATTGAAACATTTATTTTTTTGCTTTAATTACTTTTTTCGTCAGTACTTCTCATTAAAACTTTTTTGTAAATAGATTAATGTGGCATAACGTTTTCAGGAATTCGACAGGAAAATCCCATTGAAGGCCGTTTTTGTCATTTGCTTTTATAAAATATCAATAACAATACTAATTAAATTTGTAAACATTATTAACGTAAAATAAGCCAAGTTTTCCTTTTTCTTAATACATGCCAAAAAACCAAATTTTCCTACTCAAAATTATGTAAATATATAATTTATTTTACACAAATAATAGGTGTCCATTAGTTTTGTTAGCTATTCATACTTAAATAATAATTACAACTACCTAATAAATACACTTGCTCTTGTGCTATTGATTATAATATGTGTATATTATTATTCATATTATTTTTTTCTTAAATTTTCGATATTAATTACAACACCATAATAATTTATAAATTTAATTAACATATCATAACTTATCGATTTTTACAATATATTTTTGTGTTATGTTTGATGGAATCCACATTATTAATATTTAATATTCAATATTTGATTTTCAAACGTTCAATTTTTAGATTCAAATTTCATAATCCAATAACTGTAGTTGTTAAATAATTGCTTTATTATTGAATAATATGGTTGGAAACATTATACTATAAATTGTAATCAATGAAATAGTCGTTTGTTCTTTAATAATAATATATAATATATAATGCAATATAGTATATTTAGTACCTATATAAAAAAATTATAATTGAATGCCCATAAATCTATTTCAAATAGTTATTTTTTGTAAAAACATTGTAAATAATAACATTTCCTGATATCTATTTTTTTTACTTGGATTATATTTTATTTCGTGTGTACTTAGCGCTTTATACGTCTTATTGGGATAAAAATATAATAAATTTGGTTATTTTGATATATTATTAATTAATACATTAAAAATATATGGTTACACGGCGTCTTAGATATACAAAATAGATACACGGCCTCGTCTGTTTTCCATGACTTACTTGTAGCTTGTTTGTGAAGAAATCGTTATATTTTATATTATTATTAAATTAATGAAATATTTATCATTAGGTCTAGGAAAATTATGCATTAAAAACCTACAGCAAAGTCATTAAAAAGTTACCAATAAATGCAATAATGCTACAAAAAAAATTAATTTTATCCACAAAAATGCGACTAAAAAATAACTTTAAAATGTAAAAGTTCAGCTGATAATAATTTTTAAATTGAAAAAAACTTATTAATTAACACATTTTTATATGTTCACATAAATTAATTCTTAGAACACCTAAATAAAATTTAATATCTATGTCAAACAATAAATTGAAAACTGTTTTATTACATTTTAGGCACCTACCTGTTTATTATATACCTGTTTTTTTTTCTTAAACACATTATTTATCTGTAGTAATTCTACATTAAATTGATAAATACATAAATTCGTTAATGTTCCAAAAATGTTGAACATGCATTTAATAAACAAAAAAATTAATAAAAAAAGCTATACAGCTGACACAAAAGTACCAAAAATGCAATTATTCACGAATATCGTAAGAAAATTCAAAACATTGTATATTAATTGAACTCTGAGATATATGAATCGGATTTTGTATTTAAAGAGCTATGTCTTGGAGTACTATGAAAAAAAGTGCAAATGCTAAAAATGTCTAGCCCTTATCATTTTAAAGCTTAAGCAAAGGCTTTAAGAGAATATTTCCCGATATTTTATTTGCATGATTTACACCAGATTATAATATAATGTTTTAGAATAAGTATAAGACGTAATTCAAAATGTAAGAATAGCAGTTCATTGACTGAATACAAAACTGTAAGTAAACGATAACGTAATAATTATTAATTTTTTTAGATTAATTGAATATGTTGTGTAATTTTTTTACAGAAATAGATGAAAAATTATGTCAGAAATGCAAAAAATTAATTAATTTTGGATAAATACATTTTTTTTTTTTGATATTTTACTCGTAATAAATAACTTTCTGCTTTTCACTCTAGCATATTACCCACTAACTAGTGTACAATTTTACTATGAAATACTGTATCGTCTGCAATATTCAAAATCATTTAGAATTGCTAATAGAAAATTTAGTAATTATATAAAAGTTCTTAACTAAATAAATAATATATTTATAAATCACGATTAATTGCTTGGATATTGATTTATAAATCGCTTCATAACAACGATATTATAATCTATATCAGTAGATACTGAAAATATAACGACTTACTACTACGGTAGTATTACTAGAAAAGTAAAATTGTCCTAAGCAAGGAATTAAATCTTACGGAATTAAAACAACGTAATCTATCACGTTACAGTCTATGGTTCACGAGTATGACCATAGACGGTTAATGTTAAGGTCAAAATAATTATTCACGTAGCATTAAGTTTGCGTTACATGCTTCATCATCTTACACTCCATTTATTACTTATATTTCCGTAAGAATGTTCTAACAAACATGTTTGTTTGCAAAAAAAATGGAAACAAAATAATTTAATCATCCTATCACGTGACGTGTATGCCAATGAATAGAAAATATTATTATTATTATTTTTTTTTTTTGAAATTAAGTTTTTGACAACTGAGGTCATTAGCCTACTACTGTGGAGGAGAGTACTGTTCATTTGAACACGTGTGTGTGTATGTTATTTGTCACTAAAAATTGAGGGTAGTCACTCATCCAAGGACTAGTGACACCGGCCGGTGCGTACACTCGGAGCCCATTCATGACTAAATGCAAACACCGCGCCACATCGAGCTACAGAAAATATTAGAAATCATAATAATATATATGTGCATAGGTACCTTTATATTTACATATTATTTACTACTATAATAATATAGGTACAAACTTTAATATTATCTATTAGTTAAAAATTGTCATATTTAGGTTAGTACTTAAGTACATCTAAGTACTTCATAGCCCAGACAATATGCGTGTGAACTATACTAATTGGTTTATTGGTCACAATTAGGTACAGTGTTTGTGTTTGAACTGGGTTGATTGATAGTATATACTATATCTACACTGACTACACTATTTGAAAAAACGACGATCGTAAAAATGTAAAATAAATATCATATCATTTGGGAACGGATTTAATGTATAATAAAATAAATGAGGAATTTTTAATATGATAATAAACGTGCATGGTTTTCCTTGTTATAATAATTAAAATGAGACCAATATTGTGTTTTACATATTTTATACTCTATAATAAGAATCCTCACACATCCATCCCCAATACGACAGCCTCCACAAATGTTCACTATTAGGTACCGAATAATTAACGAATCGACCACCTGGTGGTTTGGCAGCGCCAAGCTCAGTTACGATGTGCTAATGCGGTCTGTTCTTATTCTGAATAGAGTACATTACAATCGCATATTCCGCAAATGAATACAATATATTTAGTGGATTTGGTATATGATTAGTAATCATTGATTACCAATAGTCGGATGAATCACTTAGAATTTTTAGTGGGGGGAGGAGGAGGGAGATAATATATTATAGTGTTACTTCGTTGCATATGCAGTGCATTAAATTACATTATGATAATCATAGGTTTTTTAAATTTTTTACAGGATTTTTAAACGCCAACGGTTCGCCCAACTCGAGGGCCCGCGTGGCCAACTACGGCCTAATGGACCAAATAGCCGTGCTCCACTGGGTGCAGCAGAACATTGCACTGTTCGGTGGCGATCCGGAAAACGTTTCTCTGATGGGTCACGGGCCCGGAGCCGCTTGCATAAATTTCTTGATGATATCACCGACCGTGGTCCCAGGTATACTTAAAAAATATTCACCATTCGTATAATGACGAGTATTGTTGTAGTGGTTGCCAGTCTTCGGATAGATTAACCACCACACGATGGTATACAGACCCCGTAGGCTATTATTACCAACAGACGGACGTCAACCCTACAAATTTATCGAGTTTAGGAATAACCTGAGATGTTTTCACCGAGTATACAAATTTTGATTATTGCAGTTAATACCTAGGTACTAAAAAAAATAGCATACCTAGTATTTATATTTAAATAATTTTAATTTATTGTATATGTATATTGTATACCTAGGCCATAGGGTATTATTTTTTACTTTACGGTGATACATTTTTTTATGGTTATAATTCACTGCAGTATAATATCGGTTTTACTGGCCATATCGATATATTAAATAAACTTAATAAACATTTTATTGAAAAAAAAATACCTACCTATGTATATAATATTGTATACCATACGTGTAATTTTAAATTATAAATATCATACAAATGTTAAACAATTAAAACAAATAAGGTTTTTTTCGTTATTTTGTTTCGTTTGTTTAAATTTCAAAAGCATTTTACATTTCATATTAGACAAAAAAAACAATATGTACCTATAGGAACATATACACGGTTTTATTTTACAGTAGGTACCAAAATGCGTATTTTTCAGTTTACCAAAAAAAAAATATCATAGAATTTGATTTGTTTGTCTACCGGAATTTTCAGTAGGAGTAATTTTACATTATGAATAATCGCTGACAAAAATTTTGGCACGAACTAAAAAAACAATAACTATACTATATGCTACAGTGGCAAACTCATATTCATATCAATATGTATTGACTTGAATTTAAGGTTGTTTTCGTGACGGACAGACACCTCGTACATACACTATAATATAGAATAATGCTTTAATAAGTACCATCTACAACTTGATGATATATTATAATATTATTTGAAGCACAATAACAACCCAAAAATGTGTATAGCTAGTAAAACGATCTGCAAAGAATTATTAATGTTAGTAAGCGCATTAACATAATCACGTCTCCGCGATGACTCGGTTTACGTATTATCATTTAAAAATTCGATCACCGGAGTTATTTTCTCTATTTATTCAGTTGATTATACAGTGAGTTTTATCCGAGCTGCCTACCTATTTATTTGTTTCACGTAACAAGATGTTGTTGACTGTATTCTTTATACACATATAACATATTCATTACATCTTAAACCGGAGTACTCGTACACTTGAGTAATTTTGTTTACGTGCGTCGAATAATTTCCGCGTATTCGGAGGGGTCCAAAATCGTCAGGATCAGACGTCGTAAAATTATGCACCGTGAGATCGCATATGTTCATCATCATGTGTGTACTAGAGGATTTGTTAAGTTTATCTTTAAACAGACCGTTATTATAAAAATAAATAATATACCTAAAGTAATATTTTTCAATTAATATTAATAGCATTAATGCCGACGAATTTCGATAATATTTATATTGCTTATTCTATATTAAATTATAGTAAAATATGCAGGTATAAAAATACCGAGTAAATAATGAACATGAAATGTCATGTAACATGAATAAAAATAGTATGTCTTAACTAATATTTAAAAAGTGGAGTAATAATCTATATAGGGCCAAATATAATATATTTGTTACAACTTCCAAAAACCAATATAATTACTATAATAGCTGGTACTAGCAGATTCTACGTATGTAAAATTCAAAATATCATTTATTGCGCACACATTCTGTCAGTTAAGGAAATCAAAAGAGAATATTTACATATTACAGAATATCACTGTTATTTTAAAGTAAATAATAGAAAACTAAGAATACAATATTATGAAATTCAATAAAACAATAATTAAAATACATTATGGACATGGAATTTACACTAATATTGTGTTCAGTAAGATTAAATTGTTCATTCATTTTAGAAAAAATATTTATCAGACCAATTAATAATTGATATCGAAAAGTTTGGTAATTTAACATTTCAATTCAACTAAAATGTATTGTAACAGTAAAATATTATACATTTTTTAAATAACTATAGCATAACTGTTCAAATGAGTAAATTAAATTTTAAATATTTGCTCATCGTTAACGTCATTGTGAAGCAAAGACAACATTAATCGTTTTAAGACAATATAAGAATTATTATAGTTCAACATATAAATGAATATCAATTATTTACGTAGTTAATCTAGTAATATTCTTACACGCTCAGGATTACCTAGTTTTATTATAATTATAAAAATATTGTATGACAGTATCCTGCATCAAAGTATGTTTAATATGAGAATGATACAAATAATAAGTTAATTTTTGTTGTATAAGAAAATTAATTTTTTTCCGACATCTTAAATCTTGAAATATATGTATACATTTAACTTAATTCATGAGAATTTTGAAAAAATTTCATGAAAGTTCAAAAATAAAGGCACCTATTATAATCGAATAAAAAATGATGAATGCTTCAATTTCCTTCAAAATATTCTAAAAACTATGGCTTTCAGTCTTAAAAAACATGTCTGTGGGTAATAACCAGAGGTGAATTATTGTTATATAAAAAAAATATATTGTCGTAGTCTTAGATAAGTACACAACATCAACTAACAAGTCTAATTAGCTGACCATTAATCTTTTTATAATATACCCTGCAAATGTCTTAGAAACTTTTAATTAAACAAAACCGTATTTTATTATTCAAACATCCCGCATTAAGTTTGATCAACAAACCACAATTTATTTATTTACGACAAACATTTTATGAATTTAAAAACCGTATTTAAGTTCTACAATAAAAATATCTGGAAATGCTATATTTCTTTTCGAATAAAGATATTATTAAGAATTTTCATAAGAATTTTTTTTTTTTTTTTGCTTCTGTGATACTGTACTAATTCTTATTAAGTAACGGAATTAAATATCTTCCTATAAATACGGTTTATGACAGCTTATTACACAATATTTATATATAAACAATACACTGTGTCATATTATATATTATAAAATAATTATTTATGTTATTCATCAATCCAGAACTTAGATATTAAAACTAATTATAGAACATTCTCATTAATTTATTTTTATATACAAAGTTAACTTTGAATATTAGTTTTAATGATGTTGCGCTTTATTAAAAGTTATCTTTCCTTTAAACTAAAAGTTTCGTACATTTAATGCGTAAACTAAAAAGTGAAAAATTATTTTAAATGTTACTAAAAATTATTTCAAAACAGTTATTCATTTTACCACAGTAATGTACAACAAATATTTTTACAGAAACTACAATTTAATCATTTTAGCATTATCACATGTTTTAGGAAAACTTAAAATCATTCATTTTGATGTATTATATGAACAATTAAAATAAATAGTATTCTTAATTTTATTTTCATAATTTGTTCTAATGTGTTTTAAGTTTTTAACTAATTAATATTTGAAATCTTTGAGTAACTTAGTGCTTTAAAATATATTTTTAATTTCTGGCTTACTGAGTTTATCAGATTTGGAATTTGTATGTTGACATTTGAAAATTCTACTAGAATATTATATGTATCTGTACGTTCCTTACGGTTGTGTAAACTACCTAGAGTAACCCATAACACTCATGTGTTTCCCTTTTATTTCTCTTCAATAGTAAATAAGTATTATAAGTATAGGTACTTAAAGGTTATTCAATCTGACAAAATTTTTAATTTTTAAAAAAAGCATAAAAAATATAATACATTTCCGTCATAATTACTCATAAACTATTCATTATTATTTTTTACTCTAAGAAATCTATACGTATTTTCATCAACTATTTTTTTATAATTTCAACTCTAAAATTTTATTTTATTTTATTTTCCAAGGAAAAATAATGAGAACAAAATCATAATTATGATTTTGAAAAAAAAATTATTTCAAATAATTTTTTTGAAAAAATATTATTTTTAATTAGGTAGGTATTAAATGATTTTCTGTTTGATAAAAAAACTTCATAGCATTAATAGGTATGCTTATAGCAATAAAAATATAATAATTTTATAATAGATTATTGAAAATATAGGTAGGTACTTGTATTTTTACGTTAATCTGTAATGAGATCAAATGGCTCTGCCGTTTAATTTAAAATGAATATTTCTTGGTAATACTTAGTGTGTGTGTGTTAGGATGCTTGGCGGCTTCTAAGAGAATGCAAACAAACGCAATGCACATGAGATGCGAATAAATTTCCATTCGTGGTGTTTCAATTTTCGAACGTTATGAATAATAACTTACGCCAGGGACATTATTATTATTATTATTAGAACACAATATACAACGCACACACGGATAAAAAATGTATTAATGGATACGTTTTTCGTATCGATTTTCCCGTTTCGCATTTGTATCCATTACGAGCGGTGGCAGCTATTTTAACAAACCCAGTGAGCACGACGGACGTGGATTCCGACGACTCCTCGTGGACACGGTGGAACGCGGTTCTGTTTAATTTTATCGACACATACCTATTATGTAGTGTGCGCATGTGTTAGTGGTATATGTGTGTATGTGGGTGTGTGTATTTCCGTCTACGAGGAGATGTGGCACTCTTTCTTGTCAATGATATCCTCATATTTAAACCGAGCATTAAGTCCGCGCACTTATCTTTAAACAGCCGATCTGTCTAGATGACTGTTCCCTTTCTTCACCACCACCCTTCGAGGCTTGGCTGTAATTTTTCACGCTTTTCTTTTGTCTCAACGTCTATAACTTCCCTACTCTGCCGCCAACGACAAGTCACCGGCCCTGACTCAAGCCGATCTCACACAATCGTGATGCATCCCACCTCGAAGTTGTTATTTTTTCAAAATGCTTATCAAATTCTGATTTGACCTAACTTAACCTGCAACATCTGTGTCTGTGTGTGTGTGAGAGAGAGAGAGAGAGAGAGAGAGAGAGAAAGCATGTGTCTTCCCCACATGTTTCTACAACCCGCATATACGCATATATCCAAGTATTCCAAGTATAATAGACTTTATGTCCCTGAAGTAAAATACAATATGACGTGATACATATATTATACCTATGGTTTTTTTATTGACATATTTTTGTGCCAGTCATTGTTTTGTGTTGTTTTTTATTACTATTATTATAATTCCTCGTTCCATTTTATAATATTCTATAATAAACGTGTCTGCATAAAACTCTCATTGTACAATGACAATATTCATTAGTGTTTTGATTGATTGAATCTATTATACGTTATTATAACGTATCAAAACCAAATTTTTTATTTAATTATTTAAAACTTTTTTTTCTCGAATTAAGTGCCTCACATGTTCAAATAATATACACGGACCTGTATTAATTATTATTGTTCCATAATATGCATATTGTATATAGGCACTTTATTATTTTTAATAAATCGGAATTCGTTTTTCATATTTCTGGCTACATTTTTTATTCGCCATTTAAAACATATCTCCTACACTCTATAGTATCAGTAACTTATTAAATATAAACTAATATTGTTGGCATGGGTTTATTTTAAATATATTATACTCATTGATCATTGATGATGATGTAAGTTAATTATTCATATATCTATGTCTTTGAAATTATTCAGGTGATTTACAATTGACTATTTTCTTAAAATCGTATTCAAGACGAATTACGTTTCTTGTTCTTTATTCAAAATTAAGATCGCCTGTTTTGGATAGACAGAATAATATAACATAAAGCTCAACAACAATAACTACAAAAAATTGATTTAATAAACCCTACACTTTTTAATAATTACAATAAATTAGCTTATTATTTTATGAATAACAAATATACTATAACGTTACAAATTTAACGGTTTATATCGTAATAAAATACGTTTTTTGTGATTTATCCACACTTTTTATAAAAATCTAACATAACGTTTTAAAAAAATATTTTGAATTCCAAAACAAATATGACTCTGTTTGTAAAATAATAATATAAACTAGATACCTACTCGAAATATCTTAAATATTATTTAACAATCAAAAGGTTAAAGTATAAAGCATAAGAAAAAAGGCTTCACTTGCAATCGAAAAGTTCAATATTTCTCTTTTGTGTGTATTCAAAAAAAATATTTATAATATATATTTTAATATGGACACGAATATCAAGTATTGCGGGTACAGCATTTTTTGTTTTGTTAGGTTCTTGAATGTTTTTACCTCGATAGGTACACATTTTTTACGTTTAAGTACTAAACATTAAACATGTAATATATAAATACATTCGGCATATTATATATTATAATATTTACATAACTTGTATGTGGATTGCATTAAATCGGGTTGAAAATAAATTAAAATAATGACGTTAATACATTATTTAAATAACTTTTTTCAATGAACGCTAATTTAATAATTATTATTAATCGTATGCTAATCGTCTGTACACCCCACAGGACACTGGTACAAAAGGAAATACACGCAATTCCGCTTGTAGACTTTGAATAATACAGTCTGTTATAATAAATTTGAATTGCTTATACTTGATGCACTGCACCGTAGGGTTTATAAACTTGGTCACGCTCTACTGGATATGAAAGGTAAAATACATTATTTAGAACAAGTATCGGTTTGACTATTATTTTAATAATTCCGAACGCATTCTACTGACAAACGTAATTTGGGTACCTATTACGTTTTTGAATCAGTGCTTACCGAGATGCCGGATGCGCCGTACCTATCGTTTTGTTAAACATTCGCATGTCGAGTGTGTATAAATTATATTAATAAATTTACCATTAACATAATATGGAAGATCTCATCCTTCTTTATTGTATTTTTCAATTATTTACTTTTACCAAAAATGTGTAAGTCCGATGGTCCGTGTTTGAACGATTATTTCAATAATTCTTAATATATTCCGACAAACGTAATTTGGGTAGGTACCTACTTAATTTTTGAATTAGTGCTAAGCTAGATACCGGATGTGCCGTATATCGTCGTCCTGTTAGACATTGGCTTGATATGGCTAAGACCTATATAATATCAATATTATATTTGACCTTTTACGTTTAGAAGATCTCGTTCTTCTTTATCGTGTTTTCCAATAGTTTACTTTTACCAAAGATTTATACGTCCGGTCATCCGTGTTTGAGATTGCACTTCTCGGACGAGATATTAGATCGTATGTCAAATGTCGCCGGACACTTCCGTTCTACATAAATCTAATGTTTTTCTTCTTACGCGCATCTATCTGTATTGATCTATACCCACGGGATATTCTCTAACGTTTTTCTCTAACTGGTTTTTCAAATACATTATATACTTATTCTATGCTTAGTTATTAACTACCTATTTTACCTCCAAATAGTGTAAACACCCATAATATAATACCTAACCTGTTTGGAATTTACTCCAATCGCAATCTGTAATTTTAATATTCGTTATGATTGATTTGGGAAAGTGTTACAAAAATATTTTAAAAATTGCGTTTTAATAAGTAGAATTCAATACGCTATTTTAATATTTCAAATAAGAAAATTAAAAAATATTATGATCCCGTAGCGATAGTCGTGTCTTGTTTATTTTATTGCATTTCAAGTACTTTTATTTCTAGTTCAAAATTAGCTGTACTAAAAACCCATGTACGTGTATATTCATAAATTATAAAAAAAATTAATGTGTTATTAGTTTAATATAATTTCATCGATAAGATGCTATTATTAGTGCTGAAATAGTCCCACTAATTTTTATAGTCATTGATATACTGTAAGATATTTATTTTGCGAATATGTGTATTAGTTATATAATTATATGGTTATAATTTAAACAATATTTTTTATTATTCAATTATCCCCCAAGACAAAAACATTCACTTAAATGTGTTTAATTATTGTTCATACGTAATAAATTGTATGTACTATGTAAACATATTATTTTCAATACTTTAATTTAAATGTAATTCTTTAAAATTAAAGATAAAATCATTTTAGTAAAGTAAACTAGTTAACTTTAATGAATACATCAATTTTTATTAGTATCAATTATTCATTATAATATTAAAACGATGGGTATAATAAATTATAAGAAAGCCTAACAATTGAATAAATGAATGAGACACTTAACAAATATTACTGACATATTTTATAAGAAGATACTTTAAAATTAATGTTTTTTTAAAATTCAAATTTGTTGTTTTTAAGGAAACACTTAAAAAAAGTCTAGTCTCAAGCATTTAATTATTTTAATGGACCAAGGCTACAATTCTTTTAAACATAATGACATTTTCTTTCCTGGTAATAGTGTTCTAGATCAATAAAACAAAGGGTACTCATTATACTTTCATGAATAACACCCTTTTCCAAGACCGACACTTGAATATTAATTCATTATATTTACAATGTTGTTTCCAAGCAATGGTTCCAAAATATTTCAAACTTTATTTAATCCACCATTAAAATACTTTTTATTTAATTTAAATCCGTCAATTTAGTTTACCTGTAGAATTTACTAATAGGTAAATGGCCATTTTAATGCGTAGTATACTTAGAAGCTTCGTTATTATTTCTATATTTAATTTACATTTCATTGGAATACAATTATTAAAAAATAAAACGATAGTGTTGTAACCGATAAAAATTAGTTCTCTCGAATCAGATTGCAAATAAATTATAAATATTGTTTTTTCGTAGAATGAAATGTATTAGGTCGACAAAATTAGCTATTAATATAAATAGTATTAAAATAAGTTATAATGGTTTGAGCCATTAGAGGCCTTTTCAAAAACAACTTTTACTAATAATAAATAAACTAGAATATTAAATAAAATATTGCAAAATAATATTATTTTTTTATGAACTTAATATGTAAAAGATAAACTGTAAAGTAAGTTACACCAAAGCTTTTTAATCCTCTCCAAAACCCTAGATTACCCCTATTTTATACTGTACCTCAAAATAAGCAGGTTTATATTGTAAAATTAAGCAAAACCAATATTTTCAAATATTATAAATAAAGGATAGATCAACTTGAAATAATGTACCTATCTGATCATAATTTATAAGGTATTCAATTTTAACCTGTATCACGCATTATAGTCTACTTAATTTTTTTTTCACAAGAATAATTGATAGAATAACTCATCTCAAGTCTATAAATAAAATTATCCCTTCAATCTATAATATTGTACCACCTTTAAAATCATAGGTACTATACGTAGATAAGTAAATTCATAGTGCAATGCTAATTGACGTCGATAAATGACAAGAAGCAAAGTGTTTGATAACCACGAATTGAACTTTGATGACTGAAAGCACATTTAAATAAAGAATTTTGCTGTGGAAAACAATTAAAAAAACTATTTTGACTCGTAATTAAGGCTGTTCAATTAATTGATTTCAAACAGGTGCAGGAATCAGTATTAATTTTTATGTTTTTAGATTTATTTTGCTAAAGTTTGTAGTTTTACGCATTTTCATAACCACGTGAATGTGTTGCATCGAATTTGAACACAAAACTTGTGTGAATTGAGTTAGTTTTTATACTTGTATAATATACAATTAACCTGTTCAGGATAGTTCATTAAAATATAGACAAAATTAATAGTCAAATACGGATTGAAAATAATACCTAATCATTTAACGATTTCATGCTCGTTTTCCAGGACTCTTCCGTCGGGCGATACTGCTGTCGGGCTCAGCACTGAGCAGCTGGGCTCTGGTCGAGGACCCCGTGTCGTACGCACTGGACCTGGCCAAGCAGGTGAACTGCACAACAGACGGGACCGGAAACAACCCGGAACCGATTGTGGACTGTCTGCGGGAAGTGCCGCTGGACCTGTTGATGTCCGCCGGTGTCGCGTTGCCCACGTACCTTAGCGCGTTCGGGCCCAGCGTTGACGGAGTGGTGGTCAAAAGCAACTACCAAGAAGACGTCATCACCAATCTACTCCCAGAGTTTGACGGTTACAGCGGGTCCAGCGTGGCTTTCGGTGCCCGAAAGTTTCAAAAGTTCGAGTTTGGCAGTGGCATCAACAAGTACGACCTGCTGTTCGGCGTCGTCACGAGCGAGGCGCTCTGGCGATTCAGCTCCAACGACATACAGGTAACACACCCACTTCACATGCCCATCACAAGTTCTACCGATTCCCTTTCCATTCGTCGCGTTTAGTACAATCGAATGTACCGCGACACAGCGTACCGTTGGCCCTTGTTCGCGTTTGACGTTTTTCGTCGCTAAAAGATATAAAATGGATGTTTACCGGTAATATGTACGAAGTTGTGATAAAAAAACAGTATCATATTATAAAGATAAGCTTGTATGTATTATATTTTGTCATCGATCAATAGATAGTTGTGATCACATCCATATATGGTTGGACATAATATAATATAGGCAACAAATTAAACTCTTCTTAAAGAAAAAAAGACATTATGTTGTATAACATGTTTTATTAACTGTAATTTTCGGAGACTTTAATTTATTCAAATATGTCACTTTAAAGTTTCAATATATCTAGACTATATAAAATAAAATATAATCACGTACGAAATCATATAAGTTCAAAATTAAAAATAATATGGTAATTATAAAACTCCATGACTTCAATAACTACTCACTATAAAAACAGAATACTAGCATTCTTTCACTCCCTGCAGTTTTTACCCCTCATAAATTTAAGTTTATTAAAAGAAACTATATTATAAAATAAACTTATTGCGTATAGTATCGTTCTTGTAAAAATTAATTTTTCTTTATATTAAACTATTTTTTTTTTCATTTTGTAACTTCAAAACTTTTAATAAGATCAATATAAAATGTAAATAGCTTTTTTGAAGTATTTTTTAATACATCATTTTTCCTGGCTTTATTTAGATATATACAATGTATTCTGAGTTGTTTATATCAACTAAATTAATATACAAATTATGTTTCTAAGTAAATATTGATTGGGCAATATAAATAGATATTTATTTTTATAAAAAATATACGGTATTATGCATAACATAGTTGATTTATTTAAAAAAGATAGTCTGAAAATTTAAAATAATAATAGTAGACTTTAGCTATCTAAAAAAATCTCAGTGAATCACTTAATTGTCCACCTTCGCTCTGTATAAACTATAAAGTAATAATAAACTGTAAGATTTCTTGTGAATGTGACATGTAATAATTCGATTCTACAAATTGATTGCACATTGAGAATACGTACAAATCGTATCCAGTTCATTAAATTCTTAAAGACGCAAAATGTAATAAGTCTCAGAAAAACTTCAATAGAAAATTAATAATAATAAGGTTATATACTTATATTCATTATGTGTATATGGTATAACTTTTTTTCAATATGGACTCATATTTCAAAGTTTTATTTTTATCCAGTTTGGTCGAGTATTTCAGAGTTAAACATTCGATTCTGATCATCGAATAAAATGACGTTGCAGGTGTCCTTAACTGCGTTCATCCCGTATTGAATACGATTTCAAAAACCATTTCATTTTACACGGCGTAATTCGATTTCTAATGATAGGCGTACCCACGATTATGTTTGCATATTAATGTCGTACAAATCCGTAAACGAAATACATAAACATTGGCACCGCCACGCTGTGATGGTCGAAACGAAAAGCAGCAGAGGTTTGAGTAGAACAACAAAAAACTTTGGTCTCTTTAATTTCTCTTTTAGGTGTTTCCGAAATGACTCTGGAGGGAAATTTCGTTTTAACGCGTATAATATCCGACCACGTTTTTCTGTCACGTCCGATTCCCGTTCCCGCGGGATCGCTGAGTCGTACGAGAAACTTAAAAGTCCTTTTTTTCCTCTCTCACCCAGTTTCACCACTGTCTCACCGTGTCACTGTTTGTCTTTTATACACTTCCTCTCTCTCTCCCTCCTACTCCGTTACCCCCTCTATCTCCTACACCCTTAAGCCCCAACCCCGTCCCTTCTCCTTCTCTCTCTCGCTCCATCTCTCTCTCTATATCTCTCTAGCTCTGACTGTCTGTCTATTATATCTTTCTGATCCTCTCTCTCAATCCCTTTCCATAATATACATCTGATGCTCTCTCGTTCCAGGCCGGCTTTGAAGGTGACCGCCGAGACAAGATCCTGCGCACGTACGTCCGGAACGCATACAGCTATCACCTGTCCGAGATATTCTTCACCATCGTCAACGAGTACACGGACTGGGAGCGGACTGTCCTGCACCCGATCAACACTAGGGATGCGACGATTGCGGCTCTGAGCGACGCCCAATATGTGGCACCTCTGGTGCACACGGGCGACATGCTCAGTCAGTCGAAGACACCGGCCGCCGATGACCTCAACAAGGACCGAAGGACCAAATCGTTTTTCTACGTGTTCGACTATCAGACCAGGGACGGTGACTATCCTCAGGTTAGTGCTCGAATTCATATTATACCGCGTATTACTGCAATGTGTGGAACAAACATCACGATATTTTCATACTGTTTATTTAAAGTTTTAATATGAAGTAGTTTCAACGTAGTTAGGAATCGAATGTCATAATATGAAATGATGTGATGCGAAAAATAGATTATTAAAATAATATCAATCCCATTTCACTCCCAATCCTGAAATCTTAGCGTTCTATACTGTTGGTATGTCTAAATAATTATGGCTTCATAAAACAACCAACTGCCGATAGCTACGTCTTACCTCGTAGACACACAATTATCGATATACTTAATCAACATATTACGAATGAACTTATACAGTGTAACATAATATCATAACTACTGTTAAAGAAATAATTTACCGATGATTTAAAAAAAGTAATTCTAATATTATTATTAATATTCATTACTGCCGTTTGACAATTAGACAAGGTAAACACGGACGGTATATTAAAATGCATAACAGCGAATCTGAAAAAGTACCAAAAGTTTTTAATACAAAACAAAATCATAACTCAATATTGAGCATTGTTTTGTAAAATATTAGAAATATATGAATAAAATAATATTATATTATATTAAACACTAGGATTTGTAATACAATGAAAAAATATTGCAATTATTATTGCACAATATTTTAAAATACAACTAAAATATACAATCAAATACTTTACTAAACATTATATATCTTTAAATTAATAAATAATAATCAATAAACTATAAGATAGACATTAACATTCAGAACTAATAAATAAAACAAATTAAATAAATTGTTTTTTCCATATTACAACAATAAAAAAACAAAGTTGTACTAATATATTATACTATAGTCTCTAAGTTATAATTAATTACTACAAAAAAATAAGACAACAATTACACAGACTTAAAAACTGTTCATGCGATTAAAATAAGAAATTAATGAATAAATAACGAATCAATTTAAAATGCATAGGTACATTGAAAGTTTACACTCCCTTGGGTTTAATCAATCTTATTGAACAAGTCTTGAAAATAAACGATTAGATTTTAAATAAATGAAGATTGAGTACATCTTTTAAAATAGGTGCATAAAAGATCTTGTCGTAGTGAATATTTGATATAAAAAAGATGATTTGTCATATGTGCAACTTATAATAATATTGCACCTCAAGTAAATGTACCTAAAATGTTTTATAATATATTAATTTTTTTCCTTCTAGACAGTTGAAAAATTACTTTTTCTTTGTTTTGTTCAAAAAATGAATAAATATTTTTAAACAAATATTGTTTTAAATTCAAAAATAGATTATTCCATTTCTTCTAGGTTCGGCATACCCTATTGAAACTCGTTATTTTATTCGATAAAGTTTTGAATGATTTAGGGAATTCGTAGGAATTGACTGTGCTCTGTTTTGTTACAATCCAATTCGCCAATTTCCAAGAATTTAATCAAATCGATGTATACTTTCAATTCCAATTTCAACTTTGGTAAGTTCACTAAATCTACATGAGTTAGATGTTTATAGATATAGTAACTTTAACAATAACTTTATTTATAAAAAAAGAATGTTTTATTCCATCGTTTTTTAAGAATGGATTTTATTTGAAATCGAAGGTATAATTTATAACTATATATAATACAATAATTGTACAGGAAATAGTAATATAATTGTTAAAACTCGATAATAAATCTAAAATCCATAAAAACTACGTAAAAATATAGTTTTTAATTGCATATTTAATATTTATTATTTAAATTATTTATTTTGATATCCAAAAATATTACACAGCCTCACAAAATTAACTTGCGTGGAGGTTAGAAATATGAATTCAAACAACTAAAAATATATATTTATTTGAAAATAATAATTTATTATTTAGTTTTCTGTTTACAAATCTTATATTTTTTAAAAAGAAAACATTTAATTTATTATAATATATTGTGTAAAAATGTATTTAAACATTTTAAACGATTATGTTTACTTTTTTTTGATTTTATAAAATATTAATATTAATCTCATATTAAATAAATGTGTACCGGGAAACAAAATATTATGATTATAAATTAAAATCCATAGAGAACGATGTATATTTTTTTGAAATTGAGAAGTCGTTATATTATTGAATAATACCTTACCTAACCAATACGTTTAAAAAAATCAAGGTGTGTAACGTCTCTTGTTAGTTTGAAAGTTAGACGTAATAATATTAAGTACCTAAATTTAAGCTTAAGTGACTGATGTTGAGAAAACTCATCAAAAGTTTGTAGTATAGAAATTTGTGCTTATCATAAATACAAACACTACCTATGTTACTAAAAGTTTTGAGACTTAACTTTAAGTTAAAAATACATCTTAAACGACTACTAATGTAAAATAACAAAAATATTATTACTTAAATGATTTCACAATACAAATATAATATGTTCAGTATATTATTGATCATTATGACGTAAGAGTTAAACATTTTTACAATTTATTTTTAAGTATTTTACTACTTAACGAAATCATGCTTATACTGTATCAAACCTTCATTTATGCTAATGGCAAAACTTTGTCTCCAATACTTCTAAAATCTCTGTGTATTGTGATGTCCCTAAATTATTATTTACAATTAATATTATTGTCATACATGCTCCAGGCAAAAATGTATATAACAAATGAGGAGGTTAGATCAAAAGTAAAAATTTAGATACCTATCTACTTTTTCGCATTTTTATCACAATAGCGATAACTTTTTTAATTGTTCTTTCAAAATAAACAAATAAATATCTCATTATTTAATAATAATATTGTGATGATTTTATTTATAGCATCACTGTGTTTTCTCTGCACATCTACATAAATATTTCTGTCAATTTTCACTTTTATCTAGTTTTTTACATTAGTTTAAAAGAAGTAGGAGATATTGTAAAAAAAAAAATATCTTCGCAGATCAATTTCTGCGGGTACACCTCTGTACATTATCTTATGACGTATATTTTTTTTATTTTTTTTTATCGACCTTTACGAAATGACTAACAACAAAACTGCCACAGTAGCGTATTTATGTTGTTGGTATGGTCTCCGGAATACAAATATAGTATATTGTAATTCCAAACATTTTGTATAAACATCGTGTAACGTATAATATTATTATTATGTATATACGGACGAGTCTCATTGTGATTTGTTACGGCATAAGACACCGTTTTTGTTTCGCATGACCATATATCGTACAAATAATACGTATATGAATGGGTTGACAAATCGCATACACACATGGCACATATTTTTTGTAATATATAGGCATGTATACGAAGATACCGGCGCATGTATTATTGTTATTGATGCCATCGCGGGTATATGAAGGGACGTATAACGCGTGCTACACCCACTTATATACCGATGAGGCACGGATAGTAAGCCAATATAATATTTCAAAAAAATGTCAGAAAGTAGATGGTTAGGTTAGGGTATAGTTAGGTAGGCGAGTAAGTATTTGTATTGTAGGGCTGGCAGAATATCGCATACTTACACGTATTATTAACGTACAATGGACAGTACGTAGTGAAACGTGTAGATACCGTGTCTCACACAGCGAAGGTATTTTTTAACGTTAGGACTTTATAAAAATATACCTATTACAATATGTTTTGTTGGCAGTTTTTATATTTTTGAGCTTATAACTATAATTATTATTGTATGAATACTGCAGCAGAGTGCAATATATTTCTGTAAAATCATTCATATATTATTTTAAAACATATTAAATGTTATTGAACATATTTTGAGGTACCTAATATACGGTGTAATATTTACAAGTGGAGTGGTAGGGTTATAATACGCCCCTCAACATTTACTGCACTAGTTAAATATTATTATTTGTTTTAAATGCTATACACCATACGCTTTGACTCATTGCTTTAATAATTGTTATTTACTCCACAACTTTTTATCAAAAAAATAGCTTTATTTTTAATTACGTATGTAGTCTCAAAATATATAGGAGCTATAGTTTAAAAATAAATAACTGGAACAGTCTTTCTGCTGTATCTGCAGAGTGCTGAGTGTATACCTCATCAATGAGTACACAACAGTGGGATGGATAATAGGTTAAATTTTAATTCGATAATAACCCATTGTTAGGTAGGGGTACGATAAAAAAAAACCTATTCTGAGCGGTTTTGTGATGGTTTATTTTATTACTAAGAATATTTGTATGTTTATTTATATTGCTATTAGTACTTCTCTTAGCTATAAATAATATGGGATGAGGAATTAATTTTTGTAAAAATCATTGTAAAATTGTATTATTTAATTAATTATTATTATATTATCTATACATTTATATCATATTATTTTATTGTTAATATTGTAATTAACTTTTAAAACAATACTTATAGTATAATAATGTTAATAGGCTCATGTCATGAATAATCTTGTATATGAATCTAAATATTTTTTACATGTCATTGTGTATAGTAAATATACATTGTGTCAAAAAATTCCCTTCGAATATTATTTTTTTAATTACAAAAAAATAACTAAAATCGTTTTTTTTACGTTTGAATATCCGATTTTTGAATAATTTGAGCTTGAAATGTCCATCCAAATTGTAAAACAAGACAGTACATTCGTCGCACTTTTCAGAATTTAAAATTAAAAATCAATTTTATAAAAGTTGTAAATTATTCTAAAAGCATAACGAACCAGCTTAGTTGATATAGTGTAGATAGACACTCCAAAAATGTATACACATTATTTTGAAATCGCTAAATGTAACTGAATTAATATATTTGAAATAAACTCACCCATGTATTATACATTGTATATGTACTTACTTGCAATACGTATCAATTGTACTGTTTACTTATACTTACTTATACCTACTCGTTTTAATATTCCAGTGTCCAACTTTATATATTGTTTTCACTTTTTTTTACACGCATGGCCTGATCCGGTCGTCTCTGGTGGTTCCTATTCCACGTATATTATTGTTACCCACCAATAAATCGCGCAGTTTCCCTGTAAACTCGGTACCATAGAATTTCTGGTTTGCTGCGTTTTATCGGTTACGAAGTCATATATTATAATATACAAAATATATTATCATCACATATATGACCGCCGATAATATTTATTTATTTTTTTAGTTACTATCTCCTTTCTTGCTCTGCACAAGAGCGATCCAAGTCTAAAGGTCAAATTACAACTTTTTTCTTCCATTTTATTAATAAATACTAAGGAACTAGTAGCCAGTAGGACAACGAGCGAACTGCGTACCATTTTATTATAATATGAGTGATTAAAGACGTGTTGTTTTATCGGTAAATAATTAAAGTGTTAATTTTCGTTTTTATACGAGTAATTGCAAAATATAAAATGTATTATATTGTACGAATTGAAACCGCATACACATTGTTTAGCTAAAAATGAATGTAATAGTTATTTACCAGATTTACGAAAATCAAAGAATATTAGCTGGAGTTACGAAAATCAAATGACTTTGCCGTAGTGAACTAAGACGGCCATTACGTATAGGTAGGTGGTGTACCCGGCGTTTTCTAGTATACAAATGGAGCATACACGCAGAATGGTGAGTGGGGTGGATAGAAGTCGCTGTGTAACCGTGTAAGGAACGGTTAAGTTAGGTATAGGAGAGACCGTGACGTGAACAACAAAAAAGAAAAAAAAACGAGAGAAAAGAATAATCATTTCGCTTTTCCGCGTGATACGCGCGTTAGATCTGTCGGTTAGATAATATATTATATATACGCCTTTTTGGATTTTCTGCCCAAGTGACTGCAGTTGCGCTCGGGAGTCAGGGAAAAAAAATACGTCTAGCTATAACGAGATTTCTGACTTACGGACCGATCTCGTGTGTGTATAATGTGTATATGCGCACTGAAAACTATGTGTGTGGTGTGTATACGTAACTACAGTGTACCCGGAGGGATTAACATCGTCTCTTGGGTAAGTGTGGTGCAGTTATCTTTAAAAAATCGCATGAGGACATTTTGTTGTGCGCGATAGCGGCTGAAATTAGGAATGAGGAATCCCCATCAGGTTGTTCATATCAGACCAATTTGAATAATATCACCGGATTTGCGTACAGCTATAATCATGGTATAATAATATAATATGCAAAAACAAACTACTTACCTACTGAAATACCGCGCGACAACAGTTTTTCACCAAATTCTTTACAGCCCTCGCCCCCCCCCCCTTGAGAGTGTGTGACATGTGTGTATTATAAAAAAAAGTTCCTTCGGGCAAACTGATGTCGTCGTCAAATAAGATAAAAAATAAGAAATGGGAGAAAAACTTTTAAAAGTCATTTTTTTTTATACGCCACGAGGTATGCCTAATTGAACGGTGAAATTAAATGTGTAATGCGGAATAGATAAAATACAGAGGAAATAATGTAATTTGTATACGACGTGCGAGTAGGTCAAAAGACAGAAGAAAACGTGATAAGGAATAATATATGTCACACGCACTCTCGTGCACCCTTATATATAGATTTATTCGTATGTTTTTAACCCCCTGACATCGCAATGGATTAGAATAGATTTTCGCCGGTTATTTATTCCTTGAGACTTATACTGCACCATTATATAGGACCTTTGTGACGTTCAGTATGTAGGTGCCTACCTACCTTTAGGTTAACCTAATCCAACTTCACTGACGAGAATTCGCTTAAAGTATTGTCAAAAATGTAATTTTATCATAACAAAGCACATGCAATAATTACATTTAAGGTATTTATTTATTTTTTTAATCTACATTTAATGAAACATGTAAATAATTTAATGTTAATAGTTGCAATAAACGAATATAAAATTAATCCGGAAATGTATTTTAAATTACTTAATATATTAAAAATAAATTACAACAATTTCGCCGTTTAGATTTCTTTAGATCCAGTAAAGTAAATAAATAACCTTTATAATACAAATGGCTTTACACAAACAATATACATTCCAAAAAATTCTGCACAATGGCATTAAAATACACAGGCGTCACATACATTTGATTATAAAATTATAATAATAGTACAACAATTCAAAGAAGACAATATAACATAAGTATATGATATAATACTATATTGATTTATACAGAACAAATATTTTGATATTAAACTGTACCAACAGTTTCAACAACAACAAAAAAACGAGCTGAAATACTTACAACACTACTATTTATAACATACCATTTGTCAAAAACATAATAGTTTACTTATTTTGTCAAACGACAAATTAAATTATCACTTTTTTTTTATAAACAAACAAACTATGGACAAACATTAGAAAATGAAAATAAAAAAATACACTAAAACATTATTAACTTGATTGGTCCGCCCAATTATAATAGAACATCAAGTTTGAATTTGTGGGTGTAACTGTATAAGGTCTATATTATAAAGGCATATACAACAAAAATACCAAAACTTATTTATTTTTTTATACTCGTTGGAATAGTTATTGTTTCTGTCTCTTCGTTTGTCCATAGCAATTGCAATAATTAAAAATTATCTGAAAATGAAATCTATCATCAAAGTAATGACGACCACATTTATTAATTATAATAATAAAAAAAAATTAACTGAATTTAGTACCTAATGAATTCAATTCAATTGTTCATTAACATTGAAAATTAACAAAAAAATATATCAAAAAAAAAAACGATTGGTATGGCATAGAATTCTGCTGTTAACTAAATTAATTTACGGTACACAAAATATATTCCTCATTTCATTCATGTATAACCTGCTTTCAATTAAATATTAAATGTGTAAAATATAATTCCCGCAAATTGAAATCAATATATGTTCAATTTTAATTAATCAAATAAACTTCGGGTTTTAGTGTAAGACAATTCGCAAAATCTAATATATAAAATTCTCGTGTCACAGTTTTCGTTGCCATACTCCTCCGAAACGGCTTGACCGATTTTGATGAAATTTTTTGTGCTTATCCGGTATCTATGAGAATCGGCCAACATCTATTTTTCATCCCCCTAAATGTTAGGGGTTGTCCACCCCTAAATTTTTTTTTTATTTTTTAGACAAAATTTTTAATTTCTATTTTTTTATGATACAACATACAAAAATACATACAATCCTCAATTTTCACCCTTCTACGATCAACCCTTATTTTTTAATAGCCATTTTAGTAATTTAATCATTTTTCCTCTCCGGTCGAAAACTGATGTATCGTCATTTAATTAGTTATCCCCGCCAGATGTCTACAGGTGTCACTTCTGACCGAGTAAACAGCACGGAGTAGGGATGAGAACGAAGCCGGTCTCCTTTCTTTCTCACTCCCTACACAGTTGTCGGCCATCATTATTGTTTATGCATCAAGTGTAGTAGTAACGTTGACAATTATTATTTTGCTATCTCAGTGTAACTCTCATATTAACTTTAACTTTTTTAACTTTCAATTTTACGTGGCATGCTCTCGAGTGGGTAAACCATCCAGGTTGTTTGTGTTAGCTAAAGATGGACTAACAAAAAATATTGTTCACGCTATAGCATTAAGAGATTGATATTGTTTAATAGTGTTACTGTCGTAATTGTTTAATTAATGATATATAATTTAAAGGAATAAATTATAATATAACTTAAAAATAATGTTTGCCTTTTGTTATTTTTATATTCCCTCATCGTTCACAGCGCTCCATGCTTATTTCACGCATATACCACATTCTTACATACATACAATATACACATTCTAACATACATACATACTTACAATAAGTAAGCTATTTTTTGTCTACACTAGAAATTACTAGGAAATTATTTATATGGCAAAACAACGTTTGCCGGGTCAGCTAGTAATAAAATATAAGTTGGTAAAATATTTATATAATAGTATATTAAATGCTTTCTATGCACAAATAAATTATTTAATATTTTATTTTTCAAATATTTTCTAATAAAAAATGCATAAATCAAATCAAATTAATTCGATCGAATTATGTGTTTTATTTATATTTTGAAGGCCAGTTGGGAAATTTTACAAATAAAATATAAATTTAAAGGTCCAATGACTTTGTAATTCTACGGTTTTCTAATTAAAATTCAATATTTAAACATTACACTGTAGAACCTTTGCCATTATGAGTAAATAAAAAATCTATGCGTATTACATACAAATGAAATCGTTTTACTGTAAATATATCCATTGACTTAATACATTATTAATTGAATGAATTTTAAAACAGTAAAGAGTCATATACGTGAACAACTTTAATGCTTTCGTGAATAAAATGTAATTATAAACTACAGAAAAAGGATTAGTAATAAAAATTATCGACGACATTACATTCAAGTATAAATAAATTACAAATGTCACGTATGTGTCTGTACTCTATAGAATATATTATAATATATATTCGTTACACTGGCGGCTCTTGGGCATAGAAATCATGATGGTAAAAAGAAACAAAATAAGATCAACGACGAAATAATTGCTTAAACGATATTTATTGTTCTGCTCGTTGACAATAAAAAACGTAATTTTAAGTATACTTAATAAATTATAATAATATCACTTAAAACAATAATTAGACGATATAATATAAAATTATATGGTTCATTTGAGCTTATTGTTTGAAGAACATAGGAATATAGTTATTTATAAATTACTCGCTCATTGACGAAATAAAATTTCTATAATATTATGAATACGAATCGATGTTTTCTAGCACCCAATTAATAATAATAAATTAATATGGTGTGTTTATAATAGACATTAATATCAAAATTAACATTTAAGTATGTACGTCCGAGTTAATGCAGTTTCGTTGTTCATAATCTCACCAAACAGTTTTAAAACAAACGAAAAATATTAAAATTCTTATTTCTAATGTAAAAAAAAAAAAATTAAAAAAATAAAGTTCTCACGTTTAGAATAAAAATAAATAAAATGATGTTTTTAGTTTTATGATTAACGGTCCAGGATAAAGTTTCTGAAATAAGATAAAAAAAAAAGCATTTATATATCATATACAAAATATATAATATAATATACAGAGCAACGTATAAAATATTTAAGAGTTGAAAATGTACTATTTTTTTTTTTCGTTGAATAAAAAATATAGTACGTTAACCAGTCGTATAGGTACTTTAACATTTTCGTTATACATATATACTACCTACCTATATATTACCGCTACGCGCGTATATGCGTATGTCGACGCCCAAATCATATACATAGGTGCAATGATATATATATATACTTACATACATACATACATACATAAATACATACATACATTTAAACATGCCTGTATATACATGCGTGCACACACACATATATATATGTCGCGGTCTGGCAGACCAGCGAATTAAAGACAGACACACTCTCGTTTATGAGCCGAGTACACAGTAACACTGCAGCTTGCCAAGTGCACGGCGACGACCGGTGCTGATATACGTTTGGAACGCGAAAAAAATGGCGACAGCGAAAAAAAATAAAACAAAATAATAGCACAAACAAGTTTTTGGGGCTTAACAATTTTACACGGCCGTTTCACGCGCCGCCGCAGCGAAAAGTGCTAAAATCAGCACCGGCGGGTCCGAATTAAACACCGTAATAATTCACCGGCGGGTAGGAGGCATTCACCTCTCTGCCCCCCGCCTACCTATAGGCTGTATAGTTTATGGCGATATAAGCTATATAATTTCTGTCTGTGTGTGCGTGTGGCACTTCGGTGTCTGCAGGTTAATAGGCATTAAAAACGTCGAGTGTCAAAATGCATGGCGAGCGAGTGAGTAAAACCGTTGTTGCTGTTTATGCTAATCAAGCAGACCAGATGATTTAATAACAATATTATGTTATTACAAACGCGCAGTTATAGGTAGGTACATAACATTATACGCGTGATATAATATAATAATTTATAATGTTGTACTCGGGCGGCGGGACGTGTCCTCGACGGGATTTCCAACTGGTCGCGTTCGCGCCGACCGATTTCGAGTGGGCTGTGACCGTGTCACGTGCTTACGTGCGTGCGTGTGTGTGTGTGTGTGTGTGTGTGTGTGTGTGTGTGTGTGTGTGGGTGAGTGGGTGGGTGGTTGCCGGGTGCGGGTGTGGGTTATTTAAAATTGGCCTCAACGAGGCCGTGCGCGCCGCCACCGACGACTTGTGCACTCGACTGCCTGCAGACTGTCGAGTATGTAAGTGCAGTTGTACACCGGTATATACCTACCCATTATTATGTGTATACACTGTTATGTCGGTGCTCGAAACGCGAACACAAACGCCTCTAAATAATATTATAATATATTATTCTCTGACCGACTTTCGAAACCGCGGCGTTTGACGAGCACAGTACAATTTAATATATTAATTACTATTATTATGTTTTGTTATAATATGATATAGCTACCTACAGGGGGCTTCAGAGACTTGGTTGATGGTGGAAGGGGGCTAAGTCACAATTTTCAGAAAACTCTATAGTATAATATGTTTTATTTTACCTAATTATGTTTTTTAACAATAGACAATTTTTAGGAAATACGGCTTGAAGAAGTGTTTGTTCGAGTCCTGCAGGGAATACATTACGTTATATATTATGCTTTTCAAAGATTAATATTTGTCAGTTTTTAAAAATGTGTCGATAAAAATTCCAAAGTAGTTAAACAAACATTCTTTTGTCGTTTACTTAGAATTTTCACTGTAGTTAATCACGGTCATATCATATTTTTTCATCGGCAGTAAAAAAAAAAAAAAAAAAACATTTACAGTTGTCAATAATACTGCTATTAAACAATGTCGCAGACTATTATAAAATATATATTATATTCCATAAAAAAAAATTTTAATCAATGACATGTGTAAGATAAGATGCTTTTAAATCCGATTACATAAAGGTACATCTTAGTTTGCAACCTCGAAGTATAATATAATATGCGAATAAAAAAAAAGAAAGGCGTGACCTATGTCAGCCGAAGTTGGCTATATTTAATTTTGGAGTACCTAATCTACGTAGTCACTTTTAGTCCGTTCGGTATAAAAACATGCAAATACATCAACGTCGAGCTTTAATAGGGTTTACCCAATAACTACTGCCGCATGTACTTGGTAGAGTTTGTTATTGTTGTTGAAACTAGAAAGGGACAAGTAATTTTAGATTCCGGTTTAGTCAATATATAGTCGATCAAGCCCTTCTGGACGGCTTAGCGATGGGTCAGTTATATTTCGTTATATTTACCGATGTTGTATATTTTGAATTTTTAGTTTTTTATAAAATCTATAGAAATCCATATAAAGTGCAATCAACATAACATTATGTGTAATGATTAATGATACACGATTATTGGTTTTACAAAATGTTGAATTTGCCTATACTTTGTAGGATTAAGTCTTAAGATCATATTGTTTTAAGTTAACTGCATACTTTGGCGAAACAATGATGAATTAACCATGTATACAATATTAGTAATTTCAATGTCAATTAAACAAAAAAAATCTTAAGACATTAAATTTCTGCATTTCAATTAATATATCGTTAGTTTGAACTTGAATATCTATGTTAATATTTTTAAATGATACTGCTGCAAGTATAACTGAAGCTGTGTTTGTAAAATATTTAGGTCAACACCATATTATATTGATACTGGTAAATAAAATAATAGCAGTCTAGTCTAGAAAAGAATAAACAATTCAAAAATAAATAATGGATTGTTTATAATATTATTCATTATAATTTGGTTAAAATCCGGTGCAATATTAAATTAATATTCAACACAGTTTCTTTGTGTAAGGTAATATATAAGGTATTTAAAAACTCATTAAGGTAGAACATTTGTAAAAAAAAAAATAAGAAGAAGAAGAACTTATAGTATAGTGTACGATAAAATACTCAATATTTTGTAGTATCTCAAAAGTGCTATAATACAGTGATTTAATTTTTCGATTCTCAGTAGAGAAATAAAAATATTGATTTTATAACGACGTCTGTTTTTCCTCGCAGATTAGATTTTTGATTGTTTTTAGTTTTTTATACAAAATAACGTCCTCTCAACACTTTTCCATATATGGTCGTTCACATTTATTTTTTAGTTAGATTAACAGAATACTACGTTTATATAACGTATTTATAGTTATTATAACTACAACCATATTAGCTTTACCTTAAGATCCATCCAAAATTGTATTCCAAACGTGTAATATTTCCCATTTTTCTTTTTACCAAAAGGAATAATTTATAGCAATAATACAAATACAAAGATTATTATACATAATTGTCAACATTTATTTTTATTTAGCACTCATTATTTTCAAAAATAATAAATTAAGTATTATACATTTCGCCAAGAGACGATGCTTTATAAAATTAAACACACCAATAGTCTAAAATTCCCCCGAGTTTCCTATATAACTAAATTCTAAATAAAAACAAATCTTACTTTACTAACATTTGGCGTTCCGTCTTTTACATCTGTGTGTTTTTTCATCTCGGTACTTATTTTAATATATTTGAATCATTCTAAGTTTAATTTATCGTTGGTTTTTGTGGTTTAAATCCTTATTTTGGTTTCTTTTACGTATTTTTGTATAAGTAATAGTAACTAAAATAAGTGTTGCAATGGGGAAAGTCTAAGTGCAATGTTGTGTATTTTAGGTGTAATACCTACTATACTAAAATGACTTAAAAATTCAGAGAATTTTATTTTCAAGTTATATTCTAATATTTTTTCTTTAAAATTAATACCAATATAATTGTAAATTATGAATACATTTCAGTAAACTCTTGGATATCATCGTAGTAAATAAATAGATTAATTTTTTTTTTAACAACATTTTAGTTTTAAATAATAATACTTTTATATGTACACAGTGCCCTGCTATGTTTGTCTCATTCATTAACTTTTTACCTTATTAATACTTTGAAAACAATGACTAAATTTACCACTACCTACATGTAACCTACATTTAACCTACATCTATTATAATAAAACTGTGAGTGGTCTAAATCTAAATAGTTATTTGTTATTTTACCTAAACTTTTAGTAAGTTTTAAAATATAACTGAAATTATAAAATACAATAATTCCAATAATACAATATTATGTTTGGCACACAAGTCGTATGTGAAAGAACAAACACAATGAAACACTATGAAAAAAATACGTTAGCAAATATTGTATTAAATACTTTAGTAATTTGTATTTAATAGAATTTATTTATATTGCAAATACATTAAAATAAATCATTCATTTTTATTGTATTTAAATGACGAGTGCTTTGTTAATTACGTATTCAAGATAAAAATCTATTATTATGCTTTCTTATTCACACATAACATGGCGAAAACTATTTATTTCACTGTTATATTAATACTTGATTGTTTTCTTTACAGAGGATAGGTACTGCCCACGGAGAAGAACTTCCATACATGTTCGGCGCTCCAATGGTAACTGATGGAATGAATCATTTTTCCAGAAATTTCACAAAAGCAGAAGCTTTATTGTCTGACGCTATGATACTCTACTTGGGAAACTTCGCAAGAACTGGGTAAGTGGCTTTTGCTTTGTAATCTTCTATCAAAGTTATTTTTAATTTCGTGCACAATCGTTTGTTGGGATGCTGAAAATATTATGTTTTGAAATTTGAATTTCTCGTTTCTTTTTCTAAAAAAAAAACCAAGCTGACACATTTAAATTGAAATATATATTTCTTGGAAAAACCCATAAAAATATGACTGTGTTACTATATATTATGTTAATGACATCGGCAAAACTGTATAAAATATAGCAATATTTTTACTTCTAATAAGTTTAACGAAAACCATACGAGAACTGTTTACACATTTTGTTTATATTATTATAATTTCAATTTTTTTTTCTTGAATGTATTTGGTTTCGTTAATATTATTATGTTCATCGTATAACTGTGTTATTATTTTGTTTTTAGACTTCATCCTATCATACCTTTAATATTATGGAGTGATAGCATCCCTTTTCACTTTATTAATTAATAATTATATAGTATCCACAAATCAAAGGTAGTTTATTAAAAAACAATAGTATATAAACAATAAACATATACCTATTACACAACTTTATATTTTATACGATGTAAAAAGTTCATTCAAATATGAGTTTCAATCAATTTTAAAATAATTTTATTTTAATTTCCGATAAGAAAACTTTTTATTCAAATCATATACTTTAACTTTTAATTGTATTCAACAAAACGTTTTGATCGGTTATTATCATAATTAACAAATTACATTTAAAATGCGTATTACATTAGTAACGTTTTAATTACATTTAACTTATTCCAATCCAGCTGTATTTTATTAAATTGTACACGTGTACCTATATGGTTTATTCAAATCCTAGTAGGTAATACTATAAAATATTATGTAGCTTCAATAATATTGAAGTACCATAATTAAAGTAAAAAAAATACAATATTATAACTTTGTTAATAAATTGAGTTTATAAATAATAATAAATAGGTACGACGGAAATTTATATTAAAACAATTTACAAATTAGATATCTGCAATTATTTAAACGTATAAATTCAAAATATAAAAATGTATAAAGGACTGATGATTTAGTTGACAATTTAACTTCCATATTAATATACCCTATTGCTGTAGGGGTTAACCTAACGAAGTTACTATACCTATATATTATTATAATAACATTTTTTTTTTAGTTGATTTGACACAAATGTTAGTAATAATTATTTATTATACGAGTGAAAAAGAAGAAAATAATGTGTTTTAAATTATTTCAATGGTATGATATGTTTAGAAATTCAAGATATTAGAGACGTTGTTAATAGACTTAAAAAAAAAAAAAACACTATATTGTGTAACCCGATCGGAGGAGTTAAAAGCTGTAATATATGTAACGAGCTCAGCTAACAAGGCATCTGAAACTTGATCAGGAGTTATGGCGTATTCTCAAAATGTCCCATAATTTTCATTTAACGGTTTAAGCGAAGCGGATAATTTGACAGCATAGAATATTATCACTTTCTATGAGATATATATATACGGTGATTCTATAAGTTTTAATAAGGAACATTACAAGTATTGAAGTATATATAATATAATATAATTGTAATAGCTTTATTATAGAAGTTCCAACCAAGAATTTATCAAAAAGTTACTCGTCGCGTATAATACATTAATACGAACATATTTAACTTGCATATTTGCATTTTTCAAAGCCAAATAAAATTGTATAGTAACTTTACAAATGCCAATGTAAAATAATGTTAAACTATGTTTCATATTATGCTAAAATCGACAATAAATTTGAAATTTCTCTTGGAGACTTTGAATAAAGTTATTTTAAAATAATAAAAATATATTTTCATGATAAAGAAAGTATAGTGATCAAGGATTGTTATCCCTTTGAATTGCATAGTCGGATATTCATAATAATGTTTCTAGTTTACTATTACACCTCTAATAAACATGACTTCTGATCAGACTCGATGTTGGAATTGGATTCGAATTGGATTCGAATCAACTTGGAATACTCGTAAAAATACAAATTATTCGTTGAAATGATTTTCATTATAAAAATATTAACATTTTAATAGGCATTTCGTCGGATACAAATATTTTTTAAATTTTTTGCGATCTTAAATTATATTACAAACATAATTAAAAATATAAGCCGACTAAAATATTCCACGAAGTGTTCATCTAATGATTGAGTTAGGAATAAAATTACCTGTTCATTTTTCAGGTTTAATACATATTTTATAACGATCATTGTAATCTTAAGGATATTACCCCAGACAATATATATATATATTTAAACTACCTAATATAACACGTGTTTGGTCTGTATTCTTAATTGAGAATTATTAATACGACGGATAAAATATTTTAGCGTAAACTCACTTTAATATAATATCATCTCGAATCCATTATTCCACCATCAAGTATGAACACTCGTGGCGCGTTCTAGACAAACGATTCCTTGGTGTCTCTTATGGATTGGTACCATAGCCATATACCAACTGTATACCTAAGCATAATAATGATATGACTTATATATTAGTTTTTAACAATAATTTTTGGTTTCGCACGTCTTCTCGCACCTCGCGGTTACATTGTAAATTAATTTGACTCTCCCGCAGCTCCCCATCAGTAGCGATTTATCGTTCATTGTTGTAGAACATGTTATTATTATCTCCCATTGTTTAGCGATCCACACGGGATCGTGGCGGTAGAAGGTGAAAAACGGTCGCCCCGCAAGCTACAGGCCTCAGGTGATTGTAATATTAAAGCAATACACTATATATGTATAATAATAATATATTGTGTATAATATGTGATGTGTAAACATGTGTGTGTACTATATACATGTGTAAATACACGTCGGATACCCTCGCCGCCTCACGCCCCTTCCGGTAAAAAATCAATTCTTCACTTGGCTGTATTCTTTTTTACATAATTTCCAAGAGGATATTGAATGAATGAAAAAAAAATGTCCGTCGATTCACTGTCTTACCACCACCACTACCTACGCATACTTTATTTTCATTTGTTTATTTTTTTAATTCAATTATTAACACATTTTAGATTATTTTCATGGACCCGTGAAAGTTATGAGTGTTCGGAAATTAAGAGATTTGCTCCCTTGGAGCGGCGGCAAAGGCAATACGCTGAGCTCACCAATCATATTTTTGTTCAAAAACATCTGCCTCGTTTTGGATTAAAAAAAAAAAAAAGAAATAAAATAAAATGGGGACAAAAAATATAACACCATCTTGGAACGTTTCCATTAAGAATTATCAGAAATGATTTAACTTTTTGAATTATACTCTGAGAATTCATAAATATGTATAAGTTGTAACTTGCCAAAGTATATAATAATATTAACAAATAAATAAAGATGTGAATAAATTCGATGAAATATTGTACCTATAAATATTCGATAATATATCATTTTACAAACGGTCAGAGATATAATATGTTTTTTTTTTTGCACATGCAAATAATCGTTGTGGTTCTCTTACATTGTCATACAGTTTCGCATGTGATATGTCACATGAGCTTTAATAATAAAGTTAAAACCCCAGAAAAATATTTTTTATTATTTTCACGAAAATATAAACGATGCTAGAAATAATTATACAAATTATGAAGGTATTACCATGGCTCAAAAATATGACGTGTATCTCTTTATCGTCCTAAAACCTATTCGAAAAGGATTCGTTGTGAATAAAAATTAAGTATTAAGGGTTAAAATCATATATTTGATAGGAAATATTAATTATTTTTGATTTATTGTCATCGTAAAAATATAGTTACAATTAATTATAAGTCAAAAGTCTACATAGTCCACAGTTATTTAAATTTAATTTAATTAAATTACAAAAAATACATTTAATTTGATTCTAAATTATTTAAATCGCTTTTAACGTGTCTGATTTTATAAATTTAAGCATGGGATATTCTTTAATAATGTTGTTAATGTTTTCATTTTAATTTTTTAGTTTTTATAATTTGTATAAGTGTTAAGTATTTTATTTCATTAACCCGAACTGAGAAAAAAAATGTTCATATATTTTTCACTTAATGCACAAATTGTATATTATTTAATTATACTTTTTTAGCATCCTCTGACACTCCAACTCTTTACTTGTCCTATATTTTAAATAAAAACGTATTTTAATAAAATGTTATAATAAAAAAAATTATAATAAAATAAACGTCATAGCAATTATAGATTATAACATCATATATTCATATCATATTTTATCTGACAAGTTAGTTAAAAAATACGATTAATATATTCTATAATATTACCATCCATATTATAGATGATATATAGATGATTTTTATTTTTATTTTTTAACTGAGTTCTGAGCATTTTTTTTTTTTGGTAATATTAAATGCTCTTTTGACTCATTTTAAAATGCATTAGAACTTAATAAAAACGCCTCCTATATAATTACATAACACGGATAAAGTTGTTACCATTTATTTTTGTCTAATGATAGGTCATTCTAATATTACAACTAATAAAAATATTATATGTAAACTGCTGTACGTAAATATGCAATATTACGCACTTGTAAGATGGAAACAAAAAATTATATTATAGTGCCATATCTTACGTACTGAATAAATAAAATAGAAAAAATTGAAGTTAAAAAAGAAATGATAAAAATAAACAATGTGAAATAAATTTAACATACATTTTGTTTCAAATTACATTTTCAAGATACTATAAATTAAAATCGGTTTTAATTGTTATTGATTTATGTATAGTAATTATTATATAAAACATTTATAAATGTATTTTAATTATGATGCATGAATAAGTTTAATTATTTTTTTTAATGAAAAATGCTAACTCAAATAATTAATTTTTTTAGTTGAGCTTAAAAATATGATTATATTTTTCACCATTTGATTTTGTCTTTTCCATTTGAAAGAAATATATAATTATTACAATAATATATGTATACATGTTATACTTTTTTTTTCTTGATAAGGTTCTATATTATTTTGCAAACATTTGACATATTTTTCGGACACTTGATATTATTAACATGCGTATTCTATACATAATATTCTGCATTACCTCATAATAGTATATATGAGCTAAGCTAATTTTTAGTGATGTGCAATCATTATAATATTGTACAATGCTCATTATATCATAATGTAATAATGTATATGCAGAGCAAAGGATCTATAAGCTAAATTTAATTAGGCCTTTATGGATTTTATTAAAACCATTAAACTAGTCAGGCTTCACGCATTACAAATCCTCGGGAATTGGGATTATCGTTAATCCCTACAGACGTGATTTTATTTAACATATTTCCATTATGGTTAGGCTTAAATATTTGGACAGAGCTCATTTTGAATAATACTTGTCTCCTATAGTATTGTTCTCTGGTACTTCCTATGTAACGTTTTTTATTAACAGTGATTTATATCTCTTATATTATGCTACAAGTAATTTAAATATATATAATATTATTATATTATATATTAGTTTTTATTTGTTTTCAATGATCAACTCACCGAAAAATATCATTCGAATTGTTATTTAAACTATATTTTGTTTTGTATAAATGTGAAAGGGTTTAAATAAAAAATGTCTAATCCGATCATTTTAAATGAACAGCGATTAAATCCAATTACCTACAATGAATCTGGTGAGTATAATAATACACGATACTATAACTAGGGTCTTCCAGATATTTGTTGGTGATAAAAATGTTGGGGATTACCTATATAATATTGTTTCTTACGCGGCGATCCCCACCATTTTTCTCACACACAGTTTGGTGGACCCTGTTTGATAATATGAGCTAACCAGACGACGGTTGATCAATATTTAAATTCAAAAGCAATAATTAAAAATTCAGGACGGTGTGCCTACTTGCGGAAACTATAATTGTAAAAAATATGCTCCTCGGATATTATAATATTAATTGGATTTCTGTAATTAGACAACAGTCAGCTGCTGCAGCCAATCTATATACAAAATATTGTATAAGATATTGCTCGAAAATATTACACACCGACGACGACTGCGAACAACATCGATCGAATATATTTTAGACCGTCGAACGGCGGACCCGGGCCGCCGGCCACCTCGTCTCCACTCGATCCACCGCACCCCGTCCGGATTCACTTCGTCGTTTTTTTTTCTCGGTATCTCCGGTATATATCTGGTAGTCACGCCGACTCGATATACATTTTATAACCGTCGATACGCGTTGCATTTGTCTTGTTCGTGTGTACACTGTATACAGGTAGGTAGTGTTGGCCGCACGCGGAACCGGCGCAATGCGACGACTACAATCACGATCGATGAGTTTTTTCGGTTCTATATATTATTATATACCTAGGTAATAGTATATTATGTAAAACGTAAGGGATCGGCGTTCAGTATAGGTATACAGCTCCGGCGAATAGTATATTAAATACCGCTTAAGCCGAAAACCCCGGTGAAATTTGTGGTGCGCGGGTGTGGTGGGTTCGTGAAGGGGCTTGTAGGGGGGTACGTGAAGTCGTTTCCGAACGTCCGCAATTGTTGAGACCCGGCGGCGGTGGCAGGATGTGCCGGCAGTAATCGCTGCGGATCGTCGGCCGGCGGCGGGGTGGGAGTCGTGGCTCGTCGTAATGAACGGAAATTTTTGCGGTTAATTAAAAACGATTTCGATCTGTGTACATTGCTCGCCCGACGGGGCGAACCCTAAGACCGCATCGTCGACGACGCCGGTTCGTTCAATATATTTTAATATGTATATATAATATCATATTATACGCGTGTATATTGCCGGTGTGCGCGAATAAAGTCAAACGGACCGGAAATAAAAATGAAAAGGGGGAAAAAGAGAACGAGTACAGAGGGAATAATACCATCGAGGTTGACCTTAATTACTCGCCGGCGGGGGGTTTGATGAGATAAAACACGACTAATAATTTAATAGGGTTTGTGCAGTTGACGGTTTCCGAGTATAATAATTATTTTAAGCGGGGCGGTGACAAGACAAGTCATTTACATATATTTAATGTACATATTATCATTATACTATTATATATGTACACAGTGAAGAAAAATTTGGTGGAATAAATAGTATGATGTACAGAATGTGCTTAGTCAATATATTACGTACCTATTACCTTATTAGACACTACAATATACGACTAGTTCCGTCCACCAAACACGTCCGAGTGACTTCAACGCTATCTACATCAACATATTCGGTTTCGTTTATACATATACATTATACCTACATAAGATTTTTATGACGTGGTGTGAACTTTATCACGTAAGTGTACCTAGAAGATATTTGAAAACGCACTGAAAATCGTAGGTACTTCCCTGGGAAACGTGGTTCAATTTACAAAAGAGCGATATCGGTGCTGCCATTTTGTCGTATAAAAAAAATAAATGTTAAATATTGTCCGTTTTTTCGACGGGCACTATATAACTATAGGTTACTGGTTAGGTTAGGTTATATGAGGTATAACATACCTAAAATAACCTATATTATCTTACAATCAATAATCGCTTCGTCGCACGCATCGATGTCTATGATTGCCTCTTGGCTCGTGACGTTGTTTTTTTTGTCGTAAATCATTTTGTATATGATTTTGTCTATTTACGTCTCACTACTTTCACCACCGTGTGCAGGACTTGTAGAAATGTGGAATCGTCGCCGTCGTTGGTAACAACTATAATATTATGGTGTAATAATATTAATGTATGCTACTGTAGTTCACCGTTGTTTCCGCCTACGACTATTAGTGACGACGCTAAATTCTACACGATAAACTCGCGAAACCGATCAAGATGGGCTCATTAATCCCAACGTATAAATAATACGATGTAATAATTTTTCATTGGATTAAATCTGGGGTCGGTAACCTTTTTTTAACGAGTGAGCCACGTTGAAAATTTTAAGTATCTGGTGATCTACCAATATTTATTTAGGTTTACTTTTTATATTATTATATGCAACACATACTTAACATTACATTTTATGATAATATTCTTCTTTTATTATTTCTCCATCGAAAAATTGTAGGTTTTTCTTCGCTGATCAGTATTTCACCTTCATTACTTTAATAATTTGTATATAAAGCATAAAGGCGTGTTCAAGTCTTAAACTTAAATATTAGAGCCGTGATAAACAGATATAATATAATTATTTTTAATAAGATTGACCACTATCCCTCTGAAGATCGACCAATCGATCGCGATCGACTAGTTTGAGACCCCGGAATTAAATAATGCGGAAATAATTAATAATCATTAATAATTAAATCCACGCTCCTTTGATTATATTATACAGGTGGTTAATATTTACACAAAAACGCTTCACAATTTTATACGACGTTATTACGTGTAGAATTATAGTAAGTTAGGGTAAAACATTTTTGTTAACTTTAAATTCTAAAACTCACATGCAATATTATCCTAATCGTCGTCAGTTGTCTTCATATTTTTTTATGTTTTTTTTGTCACTGACAGTTTTAATATTGTTGAGTGTCGTGAAACAAACTTTTAGACATGGTCAACAAACTTAGATTCCAGCTAGAAGTATCGGAGTCGGAAGTAATCACATTAACTTCAATTAATTAGTACCCAGATTGTAATAATTCATAAGTTTAAAAATATATTAAAAAAAAAACATACAAATACGATTTAACTTTTACCTACTGGTCAACTCTTACTGAATCGGAACTGGGTATTATAATTTTATCTGGAATAATTAAAAACATTTGTACAATTTTTTTTCATTATTATTATTGAACTTTAAAACCCGGCAATTTTGGCCATTAGCTGCTTTTATGGGTGGAGGGGGCGCGGATGGATTGGAACACTTGTGTGGATGTGCGGTAAGGATTTGTCAATAAAAACCCGGGTGGTCACCTATCCAGAAACTAGTTATACCGGCCACGGCTTACACTCAAAACACGTTTCGTGACTGAATGCAACCACCACCAAGCCATCGAAGACATTTTTATTATTAATTTTGTTTGATAAAAATTAGATTTCTTACTGTACTCTAGTATGGTAATATAGTAGTTTATTTTATACCAAATGTAATAATAGTTCTCTTGTAATTATACTCTTTTAGATATTATGTATTTATTAATTATTTTATATATACATATTATACAATTTGAAAAAGTATGTGAAATCCATTTATGTTCAACCAACTGTTACACTAAGGGTCTGACTTAAGGCAACAATAACTGTATGCCAAGTGCCCCATTATTACAAGTACTTACATAATTAAAAAATTTAAAAAAAATTAATTGATAATCTTTTTTATATATATAATATATACCTACGTTTTTTTAAGAGACTTTTATCAGAATATAATATTTATCGTACAATAAAAAAATAAGAAATATACTTTTAGATAAGAAAATGTCTTATGAACTAAAAAGTAGGTGTATACATTTTACAAATCGTCAGTTTCACAGAAACTACCCTTACATACAATGTATAGTATTATATTAGTATACAATATACATAGCTATATAATAAGTGAATAAATAAGTAAAATTAAAACGATAACTTTTATTTATTACAGCAAGTGAGATGTCTTTTGTTGTAAATTTTAAATATTAATTTCCGGTGTGAGGAGAACGGTTGAGCGTTCAATTTCGGTAGACAATAAAAAAAAAAACAATATTTGAGACCGAAAAATGTTTTAAGTTATTCAAAAATAAATCCCTTTTTCTTGATACGTTTATATTTAATTGAATAAAAATGCATAGTCGTTAGCATTTTAAATATAATATCATTATCTCGAATGTTTTCAATCAAATTCGATTAATATTGTCGTCAGACAGTTAAGCTCTACCGATTGCCGATGTGCTCTTGTACGTGTTTAATACGAAAACAATAATGTAGAAAAAAATACGAAGATCCTTTGCAAATGTTATACCGAATGATAAATGGACCTTTTACGTAGTAAAATGTTCATTCATTTGGGCGTGTCCAACCTACTTCTTTTTAATACACTGGACACATCGCCTTGCTCTCGAGGCTGGTGGTATGGAAGGGTTGCGATTGGGATAATACTGAAATAGACCCCAGTCCTTGAAATTAGAAAACGCTTTTGGGATTTTGTTGTTTGTCTCCGGCAAAAGCTGTGGAGGAGGATAGATGGGAAAAAATGTCCTTATCGGTTGTCTAAAAGACAAATGTGCTTTGTAAACGAATAATATCCATGGTGAATAAATTTGTCTCCTGACATTCGTTTTTCTTGCACGATTATTTTTAAAATTGTATATTTTTTTTTCTCCCTCCAGGGATCCAAACGATCACGATGATAAGCCCGATTCCGGGTCCAAAGAGCGGAACAGGTTTCGAAGCGTCACATGGGATGAATATGATCCGGTGCATCAAAAGTATTTAGAAATAAGTGAGTATAAAATTAGATTTAAAACGTGGAGATCGTTTATTTTTTTTCATTAGCAATTTGAACATATTTTGAAATTGTTTACCTGTATACTCGTTTTATATTTTTACTCATTTATCATTTGGTTTGTTCAAAACTGCGTTTGAAGGAAACTGTAATTATTTATTTATTTTATCATTTCTTTTTCTCATCAATTTTACACTATAATAAACCGAAATACCATTCAAAATTGTGAGGAGTTAAAATGAATCCAGCGCTATTGCTTTCTCGTGCACGTAACATTATTATATATTAATACAGAACCAACGTAGCGTCGTCGTCAGAGATCAGAAATATCTTTTATACGCAGTTTTCGGTGCGTAATTGGTTTTCTCTAATGTTTTCAGCTAACATTTCCTAAAATAATTTTTGCTTCGGTAAGTTAAATAAGATGTTTAATATTTATTTCCACTGCCACGAAACAACTATACTGTTCAACTATATACTGTTATTTAAGCGATTAACTGCAACGAGATTTCTAAGCTTCTATAATCTATAAAACCAACAGCGCGAGGGAGATTACCACCAAATACAATATTTGCTGTAAACCACTAAGGCGCGCAGAATTATTGTTTAGTCGAGTTTATGTCTTATGCGTAATATTATATTATGACATATGATTAGGTATTTGAATTGAACGGACTACGATTTTTCAAGGAATTGTATCAACCAAATATTTATACAGGTAGCGCAAGGACCGTATTTTTTTACAGTTATTTAATAATATTTTCAACAAACTAATTATTTTGTTTTTGAAGTGAATACTTCGCATAGGCGACAGCGGACCGTTTAACACGTCCAACGCTCTTTACGTCACACATAATTAGTATTATTTTTTTATTTATATACGTTCGTCATTATTTATTTATGTAAAACATTTCAATTTTTAATTCCAATCAAAGTTAAATATATTTGTTTCAGTATTCACTTAATCTGTGGATCTTACTCGCACACCCGTGTTTTTATTGTCTCAATAATATAATAACAGTCCGCTCGAACTAGGTCCTATGACTGGACGTAATTGCTAATGTTCCCATAGTCCTATAAAACTATTTCATATGAGAGCTAACTTGAAAATTGAATTATCGAACATGGTTAGGTTATGTCTACAACTATATACAATGCTAGTTCCTAGAACGTAAGTATTGATTTTGAAGTTCCTCAATACGCATTATAAGAGCACCTGCAGCCCCGAGACTTTTCGTCTGATACCAAACTCCAACTTACAATCGTACATTCGCAACCACTGTACTACGGAGCAGACGGATACACAGTTATTAATTCATACAATTTAAGTCTGTTTGTCAGTTGAACAGTGGGTTGGTATATATGTATATTATATTAGTTTGGGTGATCGACGAAGTTATTTTGACTGAAACCATTATTAATTGTTATCGTCGACGGTTCGTGGAGCACTATAATCTTTATAGCTGTTTGTGAATTTCGACAGTTTTGTAGTTTCGTTTTGCATAGCCAATACGTAGGTATAATAAACGTAAACACTACGGACGTTTTTAAATATTTCATCTGCTTAGTAAATTCCTCGTCGGTAGTTCTGTTTAACTTTGGGTATTTATCATTTTGTTTTTGTCAATGTCAATTTTCTAAAATTTAAATTGACAGTTTCTCTGCCATTCTTATTTAAAATTGAATATTGATGTAAACATGATACTCTTTACTGCTTACTTTTATACTATTTCTTGAAAACATTTGTGACACTTTTTTTATATAATTACAAATATTATAAAACGTGTTAATTATTTAGCACGTCTAGTAATTTCACTGTCGTTTTCGTTTTATTTTAACTATCAGTATACCATGGTTTCACATACTATTTAAAATAGTTTATTTGATTAAATAAAAATATATGGTAAAAATTCAGTAAATTGGTAGGTACCTACCTACATCATTTTGGATTAAGTTTTCGAAACGTACCGACCAATGATTAAATTTTAAGTCTGTAGTCTGTATACCTTAAATTGTGAATGGTTAAAATAAATCTAAAAACTCAATAAGTATCTACAAATAAAAAATAATGAAAATACAATTATATTATATATAGCAATATTATATAATAAAATGGAAGATATATATTTTTTGCATTAAATTGTATTCCTGTGCTTTTTTTTGGATAAATATATTAGGATATCCTTGTAGACATATCCGAAGGATATAAATATTGGGATAATGCAATACATTTTCTATTTCAATCTATTTTGTTTTATATGAGATTTTTTAATATTCCGGTTATTCCTTATTGCTATTAAAGTTATTTTTTTTTTTAATTTAGCAAATTTAGCTAATACATGTTTTTTTTTCATCTATGGATATTCATAAACAAAAATTGTTCAAATGGTTCTTTAAAGTTTAAATATTACTTAAATATTGATACATCTTACATGTAAAGTATATCCCAGTATAATATTTTTAGAAATGCCGTTCAGTTATACATTTATTCAAAAATATACCTTAAAGTGTGTTTTTCAAATTCCAATTTCTATTGAAGTCTACCAAAATATTATTCAGACATTTTAGCTGTGCCTATTCGTATACACTAACAAAAAAGGCTACAAGCGATAGTATTGATATATGGCTTTAACTTCTACGTGTCCTGTCACCGGCCATCTGTAGTTATAAATCTGTAGTATCTTTTAACATGACAATTTATTTGCCATTCGGTTAAAAAGTAAAATGGAATTCACGAATTTGCATCAAGTTGTGTATTGTATTTAACTAAATACTACGTGCATTTGTACTTATTTCAATTAAATTAGAACTATTATTGTGTATAATATTTTGCAATGATGTTGGCACGACGTGACGAGGGAAAAATGCGATTTGCTCTAAAAGTTTAGATTAAATTACATTTGTATTAATACAATGGATATTGTAAATACTTTTACAACATAACATGGATGCATTTAGGAAAAGCTATCGTGGGTATATCTATAAATATTAATTATAAATATAATAATTAATTATTACTATCGTATATGCACGATTATGATTTTGGTTTATTTGACGTATAATATATGTTTAGTTTTATCCATGAGAGAACCTATTATTGTGATATAAATAGATGGTGACTCTCAAAAGTTGAACTAAGTTAAACCCAATACAAACACTAACCCACTTTCTTCATAGCTCCGTTTCAGACGTTTTTCAATATTATATCCATATTGTAGTATACAGACATACAGTACCATTTAAATAAATTACATTTCTCATCTTTCAGTCATTGAATAAATAAAATAGCACATCCGTAGCACAAAGTCTGCATATGCAGTGGCAGCAGTAATCTTTATATTATGAGTTCATGAACTAGCGAGATAGTTTATATTTTTACCGCCCATTCCCTCTTTTGCATAAAACTATACAAGTATTATTGGAAAAAAAATACACAAAAATATATATAAGTAATAAGTATATTATTGATCGTTCTTCGTTGCAAGTGTAGAGACTAAGACAAGAAAATATGCTTTACTTTATAATCATTGCTAGAAATTAAAGTAAGTTTTATCCCAGTATACAACTGCAGATAATGTTGCAATTAATCTAATATTCAGCTATAAAATAATTGTATTGCAATATTATTACTGAATCTTTTTAAAAACTTTGGATTAAATCCCAAGTATAATCGATAATACTAATATAATATATATTATATATTATTATTATTTTAATTCATTAATTGATAGGTACCTATATTTACTTTTTTTTTAAATTATTTGAACAATGTTTGTTTTTTCTGGTTGCATTTTATGTACGGTGTAAAATATTTCAATCACTGAATAGTTTTAAAAATGTTAATAATATTAATTTCATATATCAATATTTTATAATATATGAACTGTAATTAATTATTAATATGATTTTTTACTCCATTTAATGATGATGTGATTAAAATCCGTATATTGTTTTATTGCTTATACGCTTATGATGTGTGTATATACTATATATGAACCTTTTTTTTTTAGACTCTGAAAGAATAGAGTAGGGTTATTTATGTTGAGCTTATATATTATATTTTTCACGCTATTGAATTATTTTTTCATCTCACACACCGACACGGTAATAAATATAACACAATAAAAAAAAGTCACACCTCAAGGTTTGGCTTATACTAATGTGGTTAATGATTACAGGCATGAAGCCCCGGATGAAGAACCACTTCCGGGCGCACCAGCTGTCCGTGTGGCTGAGGCTCATACCGGAACTGCACCGGGCCGGCATGGAGGACGTGATGCTGCGGCACAACCTGTTCCGGAATCACGACGACGCGGAACTGTACGAGGGAGTGGTGAGGCCGGACCCACTGTCCAGGCGAGCGCCACAGCGGGCCACGGTCAACCGGTTCACTGCCAACGGTACGGTGGCCGAGGTGGTGCAGTCGCTGACGACCACGGGCAGGCCGCAGTGGCCGGCGGCGGAAGCGACCACGTGCCTGCCACCGGCGCGCGGCTCGAACGCGGCCAACGCGTCCACTTCGGCCGAGGACGCGCTGGCCACGCTGGGTGCGGCCGGTTACGCTGCCTACTCGACAGCGCTGCACGTGACCATCGCGCTGGGCGTGTCGCTGCTGGTGCTCAACGGCCTACTGCTGGTGATCATATGTTATCAGAAGGACAGGTTTAAGTGTCTGCAACATCACCAGCAGCACCAGCACCAGCAGACGGTCGGCGGCCAGGAGGAGTCGGTCAGGTACAAGGCGGCCACCGTGCCGGACGACCGAATGCAGCAGCCGGCCGCGGTGGTGGTCGACAAGGCGGGCGGATACGACGGGCGCCATCATCACCTGCAGCACCATCACCATCCGCCGGCCCAGCAGATGCACCTGGCCGCGGACGCCGTGGCCGTGGACATGGAACAGAGGCATCACCACCACCACGGGGCCGCCGGCCACCATCAGCACCACCACATGCACCACCATCACGTGCCGGCTGCCGCCGGGGGACAGCACGCACCGCCGCCTCAGACGACCGCGACGATGACGACGGCGACGACGCAACAGCAACAGCTGTCGGCGGCCACGGCGGCGGTGCGCGCGGTGGCCGGGCACGACATGACGTTCCCGAAGGCGGCCAAACCGTCGTCCAGACTGCTGCACGACCACCAGGTCGGCGGCGGCTGTCCGCCCAACGGGTCGCTGGTGCACGGCACGCTGCCCAAACCGCCTCCGCCGCCCAGGTCCTCGGTGGGGGTTCAGTCGCAGGAGTCGCAGCCTCTGCTCGTGCAGCAGGGCGCAGGCATCGGGCAGATGCCCAAAACCGGTACGCTCAAGATGCCCGTGGCCGCCATGAGCGAAATGAGAGTCTGACCGTCGCTGCGGTCGCTCCTGCTGCACCTGCAGTCGCCGTGCTCGTGCCGATTGGCGCAGTCCGCGCGTATAACATAATATGAAACGGTACGACTGTTGTCGTACATAACGGCACGTCGTTGTTGTCGTTGTCGTGGTTGTAGATTGTGGATTGTCATCGACCCTGCGGCCGGTCGTTAACGCGCGTCGTGCCTATGTTATGACATTCGTACCGCGGGCTCTGATACCGCCGACGCCGCCATATACCTCCGTTCGCGGTATCATTATACCATGTAAATAAATAAAAATAATAATAATGTTGATATTATAACATATTAAATCGTTTATTCCGATGCGTATTATTGTTGTGTTGTGTTACGCGCCTGGTTCGTCGCTGCCGTTGTACGGTTTTATAAAATTATTATGTTTTGTTCGTTGTAATTGTATGACAGTACCTATATAATTATATTGTATTACGATGTTATTGTTCTATAATAGATGTATTTGCAATAATATTGTAATCGATCGCGTTTGGCTGTTGCACCTACGCCAATTTAGTAGTCTTCTTCTGACACTGTAACATTTGATTTGCGCAAATTTGGTGTCCGTGCCGGCCGAGAGTTTTATGCCCGCGGACTGTCAACGACGGCCTATAATAATAATATGGTCAGATCGTAGTCAAACGCCTGCAGCGACATTGTTATCGGTTCGTTTTTGTTCTGAAACGTAAACGACCTGTCCGTAATTATTTTTATGACCGTGTGGTATTATTACGTTACAGGCTTTAGACGATTATTCAAATATAATATGGTCAAAAGTCGTTTGATAAAATATCTTATTAATTATTACTCTATAGGTAGGTAATATTATTTCTGTCGAGCAGGAAGTAAATCTCACACCTTTAAATCCCGATATTTTATCGTTTGTAAAGGGATTTATGGTAGGTTTATCGTTAGGCTGCGAAAAAACGACATCGGCTGTTGATCTGCTTGCTATCGAATCAAACCAAAGAAGCTGCTGCTCAACAAACGCGATATACATCGACTCGTTGAACACTATAATATACGTAATGATGAAAATATTAAAACGAATTGATGTTAGTTTAAATTATAAGACGACTGCGGGAAGAACTATAAATAGAAACATATATAGGTATTGTAATATTGTTTTTAAATAATATAGCTGGTGGGTAGTTGATATAAATTAAAATTAACTCCCTCAAACGTTTTAAAATATAAATTATAATACATTCCTAAGTAGGTATATGTTGTTTTAACTGTTCGACTAAACTTTTTCATAATCTTCAATTGGTATAATTGATTTGAACAAATAAAATGTCTAAATTACATAGTTGTATTATAATAGTATAATATACATTATTGGCTCCGCGTCGAGTTTAAAATGTGTAATTATAATCGGACATCATATAATTTATAAATAATAAATCGTTTACCCGCTATTGTCGCAGAATACAATAATTTCGTTACGATCGCATTTGTTTAATTATCAATCCCATATTATTAATAATATTATTATGTAGACAATAGTAGCGCGCTCTGTACGAATTTCCGGTGCATTATTCCGTGTTCTCCTGTCAAAAATATATAATAATTATAATGCCTCTATAAACGCCTCAGAGAAAACTAAACCGACCACACGTTATCATATTATAGAATATTACCCATGCCTACACGCAGTGGCGGAGACTGAACTTAAATTTTAAATCATTTCATATTTCTGTATTTACCACCGCCACCCCAAAATATACTCTAATTATAGGTGCATTGCATACTTACGACAATGTTATGATGTGAATAAAATGTAGCCGAAAGAGACACGTGACTGTACCTTATAGCATAGACTTCGGTAACACTATACGGCACCATACATTTGAAAAGTTGACGCAGCTGCGTCTAAATTGAGAAACTTTCGGCCCGCCACTGCCTACACGTAGACAACTCGTGTTTTTTTAAGAAAACGATCTAACTAGCGATATAATATCAGAAAACCGCGTCATCAATATCGTTTCGTATAGGTACATAATTAAAGATAAAATTGTATATCGTATCTTACTGTTGTAATTATTCGTATACTTGGCTATACCGATCCACGTGCAACTGCGCGTGTATTATACTGTAAGTAACACCGATTCACTCCAAGGCGTTTGATTTAAGTATTTTACAGTGGACATTTTTTGAAAACAATGTTTTCCATCATTGTATAATTTTATTTCACTTCGAGGGTAGCGCGGACAGAGAAAAAAAAACGTAATTTATATTAATGAGTTATTCGGTCGCGCCCCCAGGACGGAAGGACTCGCGCCGACGCGGATGCTATATTATATTACTATACATTATATACCTACCTGACTTGTAAAAATAAATAATTACAAAATTAATTTAAATAATTGCATTGTATCGGCCTACCGAAGTCCACGCACCGCCTATTTCTGGACGTTTCGTTCCATTGTACATAATATTATAAATATATTAAAACTTTACATTTCGTCGTCAATGAGCAATTGAATATTATTTCTCTTGCCGTCATCGACGAAATCGTCGATATTATAATATGTATTATTATTATCTATTATTATAATATATTTTATTGTGATTATCGTATTAGTCTATATTATTTATTACTATATATTTTATATAAAAATCTTGATGTTTTTTCAAAGTAAATTATATAATATGTACCTACAATATTTTCATGTTTTGCGAAAAATTGCCGCAAAATATTATCATTTATCGGTTTCTTGAGTTTATCATATTTCACGACACCTATAACAATAACATAATATACCCAATGAACATTATGAACTACTTGAGTCATGTTAGTTTAATCTTCATTCGGCATTTAAACGATTGTAATTCTTTCACCCACATAATTGATGACGAAATGACTTTTATTTGTGTTCGTACGGTAAAATCTCGACAATTGTTCGCACATGCACACGTGACAGAAAGACAACACAATAATCATGTTATCAACAGTGAGTTGGACTGACTTATGTTTACAAATTGTTATTTCATTATGATCTAAAATTGAAAATACAATTTTAAACTGATAAGTGTATATAGGAAGGCATGTATTAATTATTACGTCATAATTCGAACGTTTCGACGTACAGTCATTAAATTATTTTTAAAACTGTGGAATATTATCACACGTACCTATACAACAATACGTAGGTGCATTTTAATTTAATGGACCTCGGACAACATTATCCCGATTTGCGAACATCCCCGAAACACAGTTAGTCTCATTTTGGTTAAATAACTAGATATTCAACCAGGACACATGTCAATTACATTATGAGCCCAAATCTAAAACAATCACATTTCCAATGATTATAACAATTTTGCGATAAACTATCACCAAAAAACCCTTACTTGCAGCGGTGATTTATTTCATGATTATGATAATATTTAGTCATGCAATACCCTTTTTTACCGATCTATCCCTTACAGATATGTCTTAGAATATTCGTAAATATAAGTGTTTAGGAATATTTTTTAAACTCGTAAAAAAACATAAAATTAGAGCAATGGGAGGTAATTGATGACATAATGTAGAAGAGCAAGTAAAATTGAAAACAAAAAACAATATTCTTGTTATCCTATGGTTTTCCCTTTACAGAACCATCGGTATAAAAGTTTTTTTCTCTAGAACTACAAACATAATAATAAAACAAAAAACTTTTCTTATTACTTTGACCGTATTAAAAGTTTGTTATAATTTATTTAACAGAAAGGTTAAAGTGATTTTTTTACGCAAAAATCTTTGAAAAAAAGAAATATATATAATATGAACGTAATATTATCTTCCTTTCTTTTATTTTAATATCATTATGAATCAAATAATAATATAAATTTCAAACAAATCTGATTGATTCTAAATAAAAGTATAAAACACATTCGTCACAACATTTACAATTATTTAGAAATTATATCATACTGTTATTAGGTTTTCAGTATACAAATAAATGGTGTATTGTAATTTGAGAAAATTGAATAATTTGGTCCATGCCATTAAATAATGACACATTACCTTTAAGTCCTAAATATATCCAACTTTTGTGTATGTATGTGTATAGTGTAAATATCACATTTCCATAAAATACTCGTAATAATAATAATAATAATAATAATAATAACAACTATAACATAACAATGTCAGGAGATTTTGATGTTTAATAATTTACATTATGCATTATTTATCTCAACTTTCGTAACAAACAATAGTTGAGAACCGTATAAATTTCTATTTCTAATGCTATTATTTTTAATCATAAAACAAAACCTTTTCAAGGACGTATTTTGAATTAGTTCCTTCTTTGTATCGACACGTCATGTATATATGATTCTATACTTTATGTTTTAAAGTGTATCCACCATATTCCGTTATAATAATAATATTATGTCTATTGCCTATCCAATTAGGTGAAAATATTTTTTAAAAAAAAAATGTGTTAGTCGAGCCAATTGATTGACCCCAATACAACGTAAAAACATATTTACTCTGACAACAATAATAGCCCGATAAAAGCGTAAACCAAAAGACTGACGCATTCTCGTCTCCAATGTGTCAAGTTTTAAAGTAAATAATTCGTCGTGTACAATATAGTGTCAACGGCAAATCCGTAATTTCATTATTAACTGTCGCCATACGGCAGGTAGGTAGAAAACCGTATGTAGATAACCCAACGATAATATAATTAGTATTGAAATAATTTAAATAAAAACCGTGTAATACGCAGTTGGAAAACTTTCGGACTATGTCTAAGCATAGTTTATTGAAGACGTACATACTTGATTGACACCGCGTCGCTACATACCTAATGCATAATATTATACACTGTACTTAAAATATAATGGCCAAATTAGCTTTCTTTCGTTTGATGGCGAGAGTTAAAAATTGCATTGTTAATTTAAAACACTTTTTAAAATTGTTTAGCGAGTGATTTTTGTTCGTATTATTACAATAACTCCCGCAGTTGAAACGATGTTGAGTAAAAGCCAACATTTCCAATATTCCAAGCCAATACTAAAATTATTGATGTGCGTGATGCTACGTGTAATTTTATTATTTGGTGGAGTCTTAAGAATATTGTTTTTATTTTTAAAACTACTTTTTGCGGTTTTTTCTAACAATAAAATAAGGAAAGTAGTCTACTAGAATACTAGATACCTATCGCTTACGTAATAACTATAACCTAAGTAATATGTTGATATAATATTTATATTTTGGTGTTTGTAATGTTCTGAATTGTATATTGACAGAAAGCCGAGCATTTTACTGAGTGAAATATTCATTGAACCACTAAATTTGTAAATACAATTTTCGTAACTTTTTATGTTTGTTTATATTTTAAAACTAGCTATTACAATATATAAATATATATTATTTATTATAATTAGTATGTAAGTAGTACCTAAAATATTATATTTGTATAATGTCTATCACTGTTAAAAAAAAAAAAATAAAAAAATATTGTAAACTTACACTATCAAAATGTTGTTATTGTAACTATTATACACTGTTAAGAAATTATTATTATTATTATTATTATTATTAATATTAATATTATTACTAAAATTATTATGTTAATATTCAATAAATATCCGTTGTGCATTTATAAATAATTTTGAATTAATTTCTAACAACAAATGTTATAAAGTATCCAACAGTACACTTACAATCATTATTGAATTGTAAAAAATGGCATACATTTATTTATTATAATAAAACCTATAAGTAAATCATGACCGCTATCGACTGAAAATCGAAATTAATTAAATATCATTAACCTCATTTGCATAATAATTTATGATGAACACCTGCAACTAAAATTCTAAACTGTATATAGTATATACCAATTATGAATGTTAATAATACAATAATATGTAATATTATTACACACATATATGCCAGCCAGTTTATACTTACCATGATCACAAATCTCCAATCAAAAATAATATATTAGCCATCAGTCATCACGAACATATTGAATAGACTGTTTTGTGACTTTACTTCACATCTTGTGATCATTTTAAATTAGAAACTTACAAATCTATAAAAGTCACGATGAAATGTAATGGATAGAACGATAGAAGTCATAGGTGTTCCATAGGATAATATTATTACTGTACATATAAAAATGTCAAATATATTTTTAAATACCCATGATGTATAATTTAAATAATTTATAAGAAACACGAGCCTAGGTAAAAAAAAAATTTACATCTTTAAGTGTTAAAAGCCTATTAATTAATTATTTTTAATCTATTGTAGAAAATATAATTAGTCATCATACATATTCCTTAAACTTACCGAATAAAAACTTTAAACAGTTAATAATAAATAAAGATATATTCAATACAATTTAAATGATTATAAGTAGTGTAATTTTACTTAAAAAATATATTCTTATACAGAAAAAAATAAACATTTAATACAGACATACAGTATTTATAACGTTATTCACAACGTATTCATTTGTTTGAAGAATGTTCCATTACTAAAATTTCTAAATTCGTATTGTACTTTTCTGCCAAGGTTTATTAGTATTTGCAGACGACAAATTGCCAACTTACAAAGATAACATATTTTTACTTGACAGTTGTATTTTAGTGATTAGGTATTGATGTTATAAAGTACATATAAATTGTTTTGTTATGAAAATAAGGAAGTATGACCGGTGTTAACAACCACTTTATAAATGTAATCATAGACAAATCATTAGTTAAGTTCTAACTTTCCATGATATTCCTTAATCACTATAGAAGTGCGATTAACTTCGTTTCATTTTCCAGCTAAACTATAATGAATCATAATAACTTTGGACAATAATTAGCAAGAGTATTATTTTGATTATGTACTCCGTTAGCCACATTGTTAAATTGTATTAATACGATCTCGTACGTGAATATAGTTCCAGCAACCTTAACAAAAATAAGCACTTATTAGGTAAATAAAAAAACATTCCAAATGATAAAAATAATTTAGTGACCAACCGTTAGCATAAACGTCCTAGTGACGGAGAAAAAATTACATCCAGTAAATGATAATTCATCAGCCGTCACTTGCATTAAAAATCTTTCAACCTGTAACAAAAGAAACACGTATTTGGTTTTTATTTAAATAATAAATAAGCATGGCATTTTCAAATTAAACTCTATATCACCTCGACTCCATAACACTCTGCTGGCACAGAGAATAAGACGGATTTTGGTTTTTTGCTTTCCTCATTTATGGATGCCACACACAAAGACACCACGCATGTTCTTCCAACTAGGTATGTAACTAAAAATGCAAAACAAAGAGCCTCCCAAGAACTAGGCACAGGTCTAAAAATATTTTTGTTACTTATTACTTATCAACCTCAATTAAACGTACAAAAAACTATTTTTCAAATACTTCAAATTGTTTAGAAGTTGGAAACATATAAAGTACAAATTATGACCAAATGATAATAATATCACTGGAGATAGAAATTCATCAAAGTCGTGAGTTAATGACGCTAAAATATTATATGTTTCTCTAAATTTCCGCCAGTACATACTTGGAAACACCTAAAATTTAAATCAAAATAAATATATAAATAAATATTATAAAATATTTATTATTTACATTGATAGGAATTAGAAAAAATATGTGAAAAAACAAGTGAAAATTGAGGTTTTGAGATCAGAGTGAAAGGATAGATTGCTGACGTACCACTGTGCTTTTGTAATGAAGTGGAGGTGAATTTACTGGTATGATTGGAATATTTTAATATTCGATATTTTTGCCATACCCCATAACTGAATTACATATGGAAAATAATTTGCTTGTAGATTAAAAAAATTGATATTCAGTGGAAGATTTGATTAGAGGAAGTAGCCCATGTAAGTTTTTTGTCTAGGTGGACTCCAAAATATTTTGAGAACGAATCATATCGTTATTAAGAGTAATGGAGGGGGCGAGACCTGAACGTAGTAAGAAAGTTGTGTGTGTTGATTTGATAGGATATCATGTAATTTTCCACAAGTTGAACCAGTTTTGGAGTGCTTCTGAGGTTCTGGTTAGGTCAATATTTGTTGAAATAATGGCTGTATCATCAGGGAAGGTAATCAAGAGTGGTGTCTTTGGAGTGTGGATTATCGGAGGTAAAAATGTTGAGAAGTGTTGGAGCTAAAATACTACCCTGAGAACCATTCACAATCATATAGTTTTTTTAAAAAATCAATTGATGTTCCTACCTACTATAATTAGTTAGATTTTTATAATCAACCAACAATAAATTGAGTTTCAATGACAATATTAAATTTTAGAAATGTAATATAATTTTTTGAGTTTAATAGTATTAATAGTTAAAATATCAATAAGTTATAATGCTCATTTTTTTTAGGTATTAGTTAATACTAACTTTTCCCCTTGCGCTTTCTAATTTTTGGTTGAGCTGCTTGAATTTTTCTGTCAAAGCACATGCTAATATGATTATAAATAAATCCATAAAGTTCCAAGCAAACGAATAGAAACAATCAAAAAACTTCAAAATTATAGCTGCTTCCAACGAGTAGTTTATATACGTAAAGACTGTTTTAAGCCATGCCGACATGTAAAATCGAAGAATATCTAATCCATCCGGTGAACAATGTATAGCTCTAAATACTCCCGTTAAAATAGAAGCCAGGTGTTCAACTGTAAAAATAAATCAAAATATTGGATGTAATACAATATAACTATTAATAATAAACTAATAAACAATAATATCAATTAATTTCAGCGTTGCATTATAGTAATTACGGGCATAAGAGTTTTATCAATTCTACGAAAAATCATAAAAATACATTTTTTCTTATATTTTACGTACCTATTGAAAGTAGCAAGATGATAAATGAAAATATTTTAATCCTAAATGCCATGTTAGGTGGGTATCCATATTGTTTCATCTCACGTTCCATTAGTTCCCATTTTTCCATAACTTTTGGCCACTTCCTTGACAAATGGATAAAAACTATGTAAATGATAAGTGTGCCTCCATGAAACACTAAATCACCTGTAAACCGAATAATTTTATATTTAACCGTAGATTAAACCTACTATAGTAATTACCTACTAACCTAACCTACTGGTAATAAATACTCAAAAAAATATCAAAAAAAAAAAATTTTTAGTGTATTATAATCTTTTTTTTATTATTATAATATGTAGGTAATCACACAATCTGTAATTATTTTTTTTACCATAACTGTTAGTAGATTTATAATTAATACGAATATTACCTATCTTAAAAATATCAGATATCTAAGTAATTAATACTAAGTGTAAAAAAGTATTTCTCCATACATACATAATATAGCTAAGTCAATAGTAGACATGTAGTGTGAATAGGTATATAATTATTAATTTGTGAGCGCAATGATAAAAATTATTGTATTCAAATACATAAATACGTACATCCCTAGTGGATCTTACCGGATTTTACTTAAAGTTATTTTAATATTTTTTTAAAAAAAGCCAAAAATGTTTTTTTTATTTGTTGAAATTTAAAACTACCTAGTTATCATTCGAACTTTAAAATTCTAAACTTAACTTTAAACTTTAAAATTCTAAATTACACATTTACACAACGCACGAAGTTCGCTATAATTACAATTTGAATGATTACCTAGAATAATAAATATGTTTTCAACAAGTTTGTATAGTTAAGTTACTATTACTTTTGGTTAATAGTGTTAAAAATTAAAACAGAAAATAAAAATATAAATTGAAAGATTTACCAGTGACCTCATTTGACAGTCCATTACTATACAAGTTGTATATTAATAACGAAACCATTACGATAGAAGAGCCAACTAAAATAATGCTGTATGCCATTTGCCAGCTGAACCAATTGAAACTAAAAAATATTATAAAATATCAAACGCATGATAAAAGTTGATTATTGATTTTAAATATTATAAAATATTTTAACTAAAATGACTTCTGTACTGCAGATCTCAGATTATTTAAATATAATTACATTTATAAATTTTAAAATAATAGTTAGTATACCTACATAAAATGTACCTATATGTTCACAGTAAGGTGTACTAATTAATATTTCAGCTGAAAATGAAGATGGAAGGGAGTACCAAAATACACATTTGAGAATTTTTCAATATATTAGCCGTTATGGTTGCGCATGCGCAATAGTGCAGTACAACTTTGTGTCTATGTAGTAATTTAACATAAAATGAAAATGATTAATATATCGCTAAGCACATATTTATAATTCGTAAATTACAACTTATTTTAACTTTGTCAATATAGTAGTTAAAAACAAACTTTATATTCAAAAACGATTTTAACAAATAGTCTATGTGCGTACCGAAAAGGTTCAAATGTTCTCAAATTGTTTATTTAGGCGCTCTAAATTCACCAATCACACCCAAAAATAATAATTATATCAAAAATCATCCAGCTGAAATATTAAATATTTAGTACTTTAGTGATAACTCTTATTTCGAAGTACTTGTTTACAAGTATTAAGACTTTTTCAGTTGCTTTTATTTATTAAAATGTTGAGTATTACTATAACATTTTTATAATTAAAAAAATAAATGTATAAATTATGTGAGATGTATGAATGTATGAATTATATGGCAAGTAAAGAGCTCCGAATAATAAACCGGATGAAAACCAACAGAATAATTATACATAGAGCATTACTTACACTAAATAACTAGTATTTTGTCCTCTAATTCCTTGAACTGGTAATAGACCGGACCATTGCCCCAAAATAAGTACAGGAGTGATAGCTCTGTGCAATGAATTTTTATCGCTAATTATTTCCTTTCTAATAATGTCTTCCAAGGCTTTGATTCTCACGTAGTTAACCGGCATACCGAGATCGTCTTGTATTTCAAGTGCTAAAACAAGAAATAAAAAAACAGTTATTAACATTCTTAATTATTTTATCACGCCTACACTGAAAGTTTAGTTTTCGATGGAGGTTGACACGTTGGAAGCGGCCTTTTCTGTCCAACGGGTGGTAAAGTGGAAATCCGCAAAAATGCTGGGGGGCGCATACTACGACTATCCCCTGCTCAATCCGACACTGAAATCTATAACAATCTTAGCCCGTGTGTTGCAGTCCGTTTAGTATGATGTAGTATATTATTATTCAGTTTTATATATATTTTTTTTTTTACTTGTCTCTACAATTTATAACTTGTATTGATGATATAACGATGTGTGCGTTACGCACACTGCGCACAAACTAAGTTGGTACTTACACTATATACCTACACTTTACACCATGGGTTACAAATCACATAATTTGATTTATTTTTATAAATATAAATATACGTTTTTATATATTTGTAAATATTACAAATTGGTGCACGGACAGTGGGTTTAAGACCATTGGTCTATGGAATATATAGATATATTTCGTATCGTAGTAACTCAGTAACCGAAAGCGCCACCAATCGTGATTATAGGTAGAAACATGAAGTGGGCCGGTCTATTCGTAAAAGGTCTATGGTTGTATAGATCCCTGCATAGTGCATTACCACTGTCATGATCAATTTATAATGATTACATTTTTTTAAATATAATAATTCTTATTTATACTGAAATCTATACCACAGTCCTTGCAAAACATAAACTTTTGGTTTAGTCTTTTATTCATATAGGACCATATCCGTGATCGACAAACACAGAGACATGACAAAAAATAGTACGTGTGGCTCGTGCGGTAAGGCAATTTTAGTTTTGGGCGAAATGCGGCACACGACGCAAAAACAACTTTTTTAGTTTTTCGTGTTTGAGAAACTTTTCAAAATAATACATATATATCTAATATTAATAAGTATAAAAAATTAATATTACCAATATTTCCATTTTTTTCTTTTAAGCTCAGTGCGTTATACTTCGAACGAACCACCGAATCGGTTAATGAACATTGTTTCAACTGCCGTTCATATCCAGATTCAATGAGATTTCTGTCCTTGAGATAAACGGGAGGGAAAATGTTTTCATCAGACATAGTAGAAAATGTGTTAAGTGGTATTGTCACTACAACACAAATAAACTTAGCACACTAAATGTTTTTCCTGAGTTTCAATTCGTAGAATTGTTAAATATTCAATTGCAAAAATAAAGTGCTCGGAAATGTTATCAAAGTATCTGACACATAGAACACACGTTATTAGAACACTTGATTATAGTAATTTATACGTTATGAAATGTAATTTTATACACACCATAAATACTTAATTTTAAGTTTTATCTACAAAATAATAAACGACTTTCGCAAAGTATACATAATATGTGTTTGTTTTAAATATATTGCTATTATCGATTCAGCAAACACAATTTGTACTGGATCAACATTGCCGTCGCTATGAATATTTAAAAGGGCTAAGTGGCTACCCTTGTTAGACGAATATTGTTCTTCAGTATGTTTTTGACACTCCAATGTAAAAAAGGAATGGATACAGTAAGTATAGAAAACATTTCTACAAGCTTAAAAATGAGAGGGAAAAATTGTTCATCACATTTTTCTGGTGTTTTAAGTGCAGTTAAATCATCACTACTTTATTTCCACTTCATGGTTCACAGTTACAATATTTCTACGTTGATCGGTCAGTTGTTCAGTCCGGACATGTTCGATAATATTATATTATAGGCAGCCCGCCTGGCGTTTCCCATGATAAACGGAATTAAGATTACGCGATCAGTTCAATTCAGTCTCGCGAAGTGCGTACCTACTTAATTACAAATGTTTGATCGACTCGTTGCTTATGATATATGTGATGTGTAGGTTTCCGGGAGAACGGTCGACTAAGTAAGCGTGTTCGCGCGAAGTATGTTCTGATAATGTTATCATAATCTGTTTTAATGCAATATAGTAATCAATTAAATATATGGTAGTTGGTCAAAATATTCGGAAATATAGTCGGTCGGCAAGACGGGCATGTTTGACGTCGGGAGGCGTACAGGTGAGCTACTAACCTTGACTGTGCCGGCCGCATCATTATATTATGTATAGCGTGAGACTGGTCATAGGGAGCACCGGTTGCAATAAGGTACACGTTAGTTTCAAACATATCAATTACAAACTCAATCGAACCATTCTTGGCGACTTAATCTGCACCAGTAATTGCCACAAGGGCTCAGGGTGACCAAGGGCAACCCGCACGCCGACCATGGTGCTAAAGTTAAAAAATTATACGCTCCAGAAAATAACAAAAATAACATAGCAATAAAATTCTTTTTCTTTTAAAAATTCGATTAATGTCTCTTTTTTTCAGTATCAAGCAACATGTGTACAACCATAAGTGAATTGTAAAAAATGGCATTGATTAAATTATTACAACAAAACCTGTAAGTAAATCATGACCAGTAACGACCAAAATGACTTAAATATCAGTAGTCTCATTTGCATATTATCCGATAAACACCTGCAACTAGAATTCTAAATTGTACAGCAATAATTATGGAAGCGCTAATATAATATGTATATTACCCGAAATCAGCAGCCATTACTAGGAAAATACTTTTATAGTCATATGGTAATTTAATATAATGTGTAAAATGTATTATAATAATATACATGAAATGTCAAGAAATGTTCAATATTTAGATCAAATAGGTATATAAAATAAAACCAATATACTAGTGAACGAAAACCATATTAATATTACTAACAATGTGGTGAATTCTTATGATATCGTATTAGGTTGTTTGAGATTTTTGTCTATTGCTTTTGAACAAATTGTAGGAATATTTCTATAACAGTGACAGTGATCAATTATAATACGAGTAACAAAAAAAAAACACCTACACAACAATCTGCTACACCAAATTTATGATTACCATTAACCGTGATCACGAATTTTCAATCAAATATAAATATATAATATATAAGCCGTCGCAAAAATATTGAATTGACTGTTAAACTGTAACATTCTTTCCAATTTGTGATAATATTAAATCAGAAAATTACAAAACTATAATCGTCGTGATGAAAAGTAACAAAGTTTCGATAGGAGTCATAAGTGTCCGATAATAAAATATTATTATTGTAGGTACATATAAAAAATAGACAAACTTATTTTTAAATATTATATGTACCTAGCTATAATTTTAATAATTGTAATGAACCAAATTGTTCACATATAGCTTGTCTTACATATTGAAACAGAATTAAATTTTTAAAAATAGTGTTATGGTAAATAAATTTTTGAAAACACGAAACTAGGTTAACAAAATTAATCAGTCTAAAATATAATTGGTTATCATTGTTATTAACTATCATCGTTATTGCTTAAATGTACATATTTATAACTTTAATATTTTAATGATAAATACAGCTATAATCAGTACAGTTTAAATAATTATAAATAGTGAATTTTACTTGAAACATATGTTAATACTGACAAAAAAATGAACTACTAATATAGTAATTTTAACGTTATTCACTGCAATACATTCGTTTGTTTAAAGAACGTTTCATTATTAATTTCGTATACTCCTTTCTATTAAAATTTATTAGTACCTATTTGCAGGTTACGAATTGCCAACTTACAATGATGACATTTTTTTACTTGACAGTTGGTGTATTTTAGTGATTAGATATTTATGTTACAAACTACACATGAATAGTTTTGTTATGAAAGTATAAGGATAAGTATATAGTATATGCCCATTGCCCAATGTTTACAAACACTTTATAAATTTAATCATAGACAAATCGTTGGTATTAAGTTCTAACTTTTCATAATAATCTTTGATCACTAAAGAGGTTCGATTAACTTCGTTTCATTTTCCAGACAAACTTGAGATCATATAAAATTTGGACAATAATTAGCAAGAGTATCATTTTGATCAGGTACTCCGATAGCCACATTGTTAAATTGTATTAATACGATCTCGTAAGTGACTATAGTTCCAGCAACCTAAATAGACATAATAAAATGAAACATATTAGCACTTATGTCTTATTAGGTAAATAAAAAAACATTCCAAATGATAAAAATAATTTAGTGACCAACCGTTAGCATAAACGTCCTAGTGACGGAGAAAAAATTACATCCAGTAAATGATAATTCATCAGCCGTCACTTGCATTAAAAATCTTTCAACCTGTA